>JBBPUL010000513.1:0-18827 GCA_038094675.1 Spongispora temasekensis | reverse complement strand
AATAATTTTATTCTGTTCAACAGAACACCCCATGTGTTCTCGAATGTCTGGAGTTGGGACACTACATTCGTGACAGTATCGATTGTCTCGCCTAAGAGATTGACCGCGGTGGGGGTAGAGCCGACCGTCGTGGACGCCGCAGCGACAGCATCCGCCGCTTGAAGTTGGGCCGCGTCGCCGCCTCTGAATGATTTTGCAACGAACGTGAATTTGATGGAGACATCCGTTTTCTTTGACGCAGCCGGCTGCAAAGACCCTTCAAACACTTTGATTGCAGACGACGGCCCCGTTAGTAGGACGGACGCTCAAGCACGTATACAACAAATTCGCACCTCCACTGACATTCGATTTTCCCAACACCCCGCCGACAGTATCGTCAAGGGTCCATGCCAGTTCCTCCTTCCATAAGCGGTGCTTTCTGTAGACATGAACGAGGATATGACTTGAATCATTGCCGTCACTGGCGGCGATATTCAGTTCGCAAATATAGTGTGGCCCCGATAAACATGTATACCCACAAAAACATGTTTTCATCCCATGAAACCATGCGATTTTCGTTTTCGTTCGATTTCTTTGTGAAGTGCGACTGATTTCCCACTGAGATCATGACGTGGTATTGTCGAGCTAACAGTTTGCACCGCCTATGGGTCCCGATATTTACACCTGAGAACGACTTGTCTTTTGTAGGTTTCAAGAGACATTGACCCTTACCACTGATAGTGATCGATTTTTCCCTAGAATTGTTATATACATTTAGCAAAGAAGGGATGGAATATGAAGGGACACTTGCAATGCTTCTAGGGCTGAATTGGACGCATCCATGCTGGAGAGTAAGCTGTAAAGACGACTGGCGGATAACCACGCCGCGCACTCGTGTATATTATTACCTCATTTGGTCATTGGAACAAAGTGTCACTACACGCCCAAATGTACGAGGCATTTACAAGGCATACGCCGAAAAAGGGTTGTATACGCTATACATAGTGCCAAACATATCCCAATAGAACCAAGTGCATTCATTTGGCTTGTTACTGACCAATCATCGCTCCTCGTATGTCGTGGTGACATAAAATCCCTGAGGTTCGTCTGAGCCACCGGTAAACCATTTCGTAACAACTCGGCACCCTTGGGACCCACCTCTGTAAGACGTCTTATATGGAGGTATCATTGACGAATGGTAGAAACACTATTGTAATACTACACCATGTATCCCACAAGCATCACACATATACCCAGTAGATGTTCGCGCTGACACTGGATGAAATAATACTGTGCAGTGCATGGCAACTGCAGAATTCAGCACCAGGACATCAATATCAATTGCAAGAGTTCAAACGTTCATTGATCCACATTGATACAAGTTACAATACGAATAGAATCATTAGGCACTACATATTCGACACAATTGATATCGAGAAGAAATATTTGATGCTCTCCTTGAGCTCGTCAAAGACGAATCGGCGAATGATGTCAGGTGCGCTAGAGTCTTTGAGTTGCTGGAGGCTAGGATCCCCGAGCCACGCTGTAATGAATGTTCCGTTCATGGGGATGCATGCATCCCATGCATCCCATTCTCCGCTAGGGAAAAACGGATATGCTGCAACAAATGCCATCCAGAAGAAATCCAACATTAAATCACCACACAACAATTGCCCCTCATTACCTCCAGTGTCCAAGATCGTATGCTGGATCTTGTTGGAAAGCGAGTGCCAATGTAGTGTTGCCAGAGCTCGGCTCGGCTCGGCTGCTTGTGACTTAGAGCATGGCCTGGCCCGTGATGACCTCACCTCATATAAATCCTGACCAGTCCCAACTCAGTTAGCTGATCCCGCCGGCTGGAGTCGTTGGTCAGCTTAAGCTGACTGCAAGCCGACTTCCACCGACTTTAAGTTGACTCCATTTGACTCTTCTTCAGACCATGTACTACATAGTCTAGAACATGTGCTACATCTATCATGACTTATAAGAAGGCAAGGGCTGTCACACTGAGTGTGGTACAACTGTGTTGTCCCCATCTTCTCATCATCCGATCATTGCACTGTCATTTCCACACCCAGTGCCAACATTACCACTCGAAGAGATTGATAGCTAGCTCTAGGCACTAGGAAATGCTCAGAGGTTCTATACGCATGTGCAAAAGAAACTCAATGAAGTGAGGAATCAGTACAATAGGCTGTAATCCCAGTTGGCCCCACGGACATACTCAAAAGCTCTCAAGTCGATGGCATCACATCATAGAGGGGTCGAGGGGGGCGAGGATCCATTGCCGTCACTTTGCTAGCACCATTCATCTCATTGCCATCGATGCACTCAGCACCAATACAGTGTGGTTCGATGATGATGTATCGTCATCGTTTGAGTGAGGGGGAAGACAAGGGAGGGATCGGGTGAGGGCCATTGCATTGTGGTGCAGTGGCAATGTGAGGGAGGGGCTGGGGGTGCAAGGGTGGTGGGTCCATGTCATCCCGTCGCTGTTAGTGTGCCTGGTACAGTTGCATTGTGGTACAGTAGGACGACTTCTCATGGGGTGTGACATGTGTCATCGGAAACATGGCGATGGTACGTCATTGGGGTGGAGAAGGAAAAGGTAATACTGTCAATCAGTGACATTGCAGATCGACTAGGTATATGATTAGCCACTACAAATACATGACTCCACAGAGACCTCGGAATAGGACATATTGTACATACAGGATACCTGCCATCATACACCACCAGTACGATTGTTTCCATTCACATATGTCTGTGGTGGAGTATGCCTGCACAAAGAATGCCGGCTGTTGGTCCGTCAGTCACATAATACAATTCTATGCAAACAACTTACACTCGTGGCAAGCCAGCAGCTTGCATCTTGTGGTTATCATCATGCGTAGAGATTTGTACAAGTAGATTAGAAATAATCTTTGCTTCATTGACGAGGAGAGTGAGTGATGTCGTTAACGGAAAAAGGATGCTTTGAAGATGGTCGTAGCTTGGTCTTTGTGTAAATGAGAGATTGCGAGTGTATGAAAGTATGGTCAAGAATTCAGTGGGCACACTAGGAAAACATTCAGCTGTGATTGCCTTCTTTCCTTGATAGATGAGTGAACAAGTTGAACGAGTTTGATCATCCTGAGGTGCCAACCAAGGTAATGATCCAGTGGAAAGAAACATAAGTGTGTAGGCCAGTGATTCAACATCATCTCTCTGGCTGACTTCGAGCCTGACATGGCTATTCACAGATGTGAAAGCCGGTGCGCCAGTGAGCATGTTATCCTTGGGTCTCTGGCTGATAGGGATGTGGACGCATGAAGAAGGATTCCTGTAGTGCTTTGCTATGCCAAAATCGATAAAAAATACTGCATCCTTTGAGCCCTCGATGCTCATGAGCATGTTTTGCGGTTTGATATCACAATGAACGAAGTGGTGAGAATGAATGTATTCGAGGAGGGATATCTGAAGCAATTAAGCATATACGTAGACCCGACATCTATATCGACTGACCATTTGTAGTCCTAAACCGGCAACATGGTGCAGTAGCATGCCACCAGGAGATGCTTTAAGCACCTTGTCCAAGGATGGACCGAGCTTGTCGATGACCATGGCTTGATAAGACCCTTCTCTACCAAACCAATGGGCTCGGGGAAGTCCAGCACCACCTGCAAGCTTGCTAAGAACTTCGTATTCATGTTCTAGGTGACTTTCATGAGACCTTCTCTTGCTGGACATTGGTTCTAATTTGACGGCAACTGCTTGCTTTGTGATTATGTCTTCAGTGCCATAAACTGTAGCTGCAAATTGTTTGCCGCACCGGTAGATTGGTGAGTTCTGAATTAAACCTTCGAACATTTCAATTTTCACCTACCATAGGTGCCGTTTCCAAGTACTTCGTTTAGTACGTATCTGCCATCTACTCTCGCTACTTTTCTCCTGAGTGACTCGGACATACTTGCAAACTGTAGTTTTTACTGTTTCTCAGTGACTTTCGACGATGTTTTAGACCTTAACATCGAGGTTACATGGGCCGGTCACACTGTTGTTAGTACCAGAACTGCGAGGAAGAAACCCATCAGTGGCCTTACCAGAGTATGACCGTTCACGTCTGTGCACTCTGAGTCTTTGACTGGCAATCTGGCACACTGGAGCACACGGCTTTGAGAAGATTCTCAGTTCATCTTCTCACAGGTGTGTCGTTGAAATTTGAAGCCGTGATCTTTTGTCTGAGTTCCAACTTTGGTCATATTACCCCCCCCCCCCCACTGTATAGCTGGCCCAATTTCATGATTCCCCATTTTATAGTGAAACCGTATTGCAGGGATTGAGTTTTAACCCCCCCTATGAAATTCCCCCCAATTGATTTCAATGGAATTTGACATGTAAGTCCCAAAAGAGAGCGGAAACGCTCTCCCATTCGAATCCTCATCACATGTTCGCTGCGGATCCTCCAGGCTCTCAATACTTGGTGCAACCCTTCCCAATGCCTGCGTATCATACGCAGATGAAATCATACCTAACTGAGCCATTTTCTAGCCTATCACTTCACAGGAACTCTGCAGAGTCAACTCCTGCACTATTGCATAGGACACGTTTCAATGGTGCAGAAACTGAGCCAGCCACTGTGCCAGTTATCACAAAGGGCCTACCTGGTTTGCCTACTTTAAGCAATACAAACGTCGTTAAATTATCCGAAGCTGCCACCTCGAAGTCTTACATTGAAGCGAATGTTTCACCACGTGAACCCTCTCTCCCAATCATATCATGACCCTCACCACCCAGTACGTATTATGAATGCCTCACCTCAAGTGTAACAGGGACCTATCTCCATTTTTCAGAATCATTCAGGTATCTCTTATGGAGCTTCAATCTACACAGTGCTTGTAGTGATTCAAACAATGGCATTCAGGTCAGTAATCATAAGCCGGAAGAACTCTTACAAGGTACAACTTAATGCCTCGACAGGTATTTGATGGGGTTAGTACTCAAGACTTCGAGGTGCTTGTGCGAGTGGTTGAAGAGTGGTCTCTGCCTGAGAGGAAACCAAAGTAGGCAATATGTGGCTGTATAATGTGAGTTTTTGGCTGATCAGTGATAACCATTGTAGACTCTCTCATGACCCTGAGGGTGGTCTACTGATCTTGGAATTGCCGACCGCTGCACACGAGTTTATCCTCACCGATTTCAGGAGGGCTATCCAGCCTAGCCTCGATTGCCTCCCCACCAATGACACTATCTATCATGCGACACTGGAGCCAAACCTGACCCTGCGATCATCATGCACTGGGTTCTATGCGACTCCCGATCTTGCCTTCGTAGCATTGCCAATGTCTCGGGGTCCATCGACTGGCCTCCTCGCAGTTGTTGAAAGTTCATTCACTCAGGACTGCACGAAGCTGATGAAGAAGGTTAGGGAGGAACTTGAGGGCTGGCCTGACATCGTTCTTGTAATCGTCATTCTCGTTATGGAGTCTCAAGATTACCACTCCCCACAGGAAGGGTCACCGACGTGGACTTTCTTTACCCAGCAGGATCACTACCTCTTCCCCTCAGATTTCATCTCCCTCCCTCCGACCATTGATAAATGCAATGAATTTCTCGCCTCCCCACCCATGGCTGACCTGAAGTCACTGGTCCGCTCCGAGTCTTCTGACTCTGACTCCACCGACTCGGAGGATTCTAATGACATCGATGACGAATCATTCATGCTTGAACCTATCGTAATTGCTAGACACACGTGATGTCACATCAATAATGTGCAGTACCATGTGTGGGTCAGGAATGGTGATTCCAAGATCGATATCGATAATGACGAAGCACATGTTGGTGTAAGACTCATCGGTAATATTTTATTGAATAAGTGACTGACATATCTTTCCAGCACCTCTATTCCAACATCTTGATGAACGATGTGGAGTCAGTGATCAGACAGGGATTATCTGCCATGAAGGAGAAAATGGTCAAGCTTGTCAAGGCACAGTCGTCTAGCTCTGCACGCAAACTACATCGCTCCAAGCTCCTCATCGATTTCGATTGGAGGAAAATCCAGAAGGGGTTGGTAGTTGCCACCCGGCTAACTGCTGAGGTACATTATGAAATGTGGTATCACCAATTTTCCCGTGGAGTCAAGCGCCACTTGGAAGATGAAGAATACCTGCCACCGAAAGGTGTTGGTACCCCCTCTGAGCCTCTAGGCATAATTATGCATAGTCACCGTCGGTTGGACAACTGAATCAGTTCATTTCCACAAGTCCCTGTTCCATCGCTTTGGTTGGGAAGCCTTATTTCGCAAAGTTGCATTATTGTTATGAACTCTAAATGAATATATTCGATCCGTCGTTGCTACATACATCGTGATGAATTATAAACCTCACATATAAACCACCACGGTACTTTCTGCCATAAGAATCCAGACTCATCATCCCCCTCCCATGGCTAGAGATTAGTCTCAATGACAACGACCACCTCCTGCCGCCGTAGCCGCGCAGCCCACCCGTATGGGCCATGGTATGAACCTAGTAGGACCAACCCAGAGGGGTCTGGGGCCAGACATCGTCCTGCTTGTGCCCAGCGCTTGCCTCAACGTTTTCATAATCAAGACACAGAATTTATCAATATTGAGCGAGAGCTTGAAACTGACGACGAAACTGACAAACTGGACGATGATAATAGGCAGACTAACTCAAGTCGGAGTGCTGTGAACATGGCTACCACTAATCCTCTAGCTACCGGAAGATCAAACCAGGGTCAGTCGGGTGCGGGCCAGAATGTAGCACACGACATCCATCATTTTTTCTGCAAGGATGAAACCCATAAGTGCTGTAACATTTGCAAGTAAGTTTCTTTTTCATTTGATATTCACGACCTTCACGGAGACAATGCAGCAAAATGTATTCGTTGGGATCTTCGACTACTACCCTTCGTGGTCACCTAGACTCAGTCCATCCCCTTCTTTACCTCGACAAAATGGAGGAATGTCATTGGCCCTTACATGCTACATTAATCAAGGCTGCCTTCAACAGGGGCTACACATACAATACTCTTCGACAAGCTCTTAGCAAGCCTGGTGCTGCGATCGACAACTTGCCTACTCCACCCCCACCTGGAGTTGACGACAGGTTCCCTACTAGAGTGCAACCTCGGACCAACAATGCTGCAAATTTACCTGAATACTCCATAGAAATCCTGCGAGAGCTTCTAGTCAAGTTTATCATTGTCGATGACCAGGTAAGTTGGCTTACCACCTTACTGACATGAATCATTTGACTTGGGTGCGAACCAGGCCATCTACATGATGGAACGTCCCCAATTTCACCAATTGCTCTTATTTCTTCGTCGTAATCTGCTGGATACCGATATTCCTCATCATACAAAAACTCGCGAACTCATCCTCCATCACTGTTGAAAGAAATTCTGGAAGCTCAAAAATGAGCTGAAGATTGTGGCCAATCATTTCTCACTACAACGTTACTGAGTTTGCTTCACTACAGAGAGCTGTTAGAGCAATTTCATTTACGCTGGATATATGGTCTGCCAGCAAGCTCGACTCATACATCGCAATCACAGCCCACTGGATCAGCTGAGACTCAGTGGGTGAATGTTCTAACCAGCTCAATATGAGGACCATGTTGATCGCCTTCCATATCTTCCTGGTGCACACACGGGTGAGGAGATCACTCGAGTCATCCTCTACCTAATAGACCAGGCCGAGATACCAATGGATAAGGTTCGTACACAACCCATTCGTTTTCTACTGCTAAATAATGTGCTGCTAGATTGGACATTTTACTATGGATAATGCTGCCAACAATGAAACTGCCCTATCGGTGTTTGCACAGATCTTACGGGATGAGCACGAGTTCGAATTTGATTCCAAAGCATGATGCATTCATTGCTTTCCTCACATCATGAACATTTGCATGCAACATGTAATCGACAAGTACTCACACGCAGATTTTTCTGACATACCCAAGAGCTGGGGCAATTCATCACGGGTTTTGAAGAAAGTAGACTACGTCAAGGCACTGAAAGAGGACCCGATACAGCATGGAAGGGAGACCATGTGATGTGTCCATAGTTCGGGTCAACATCAATGGAACTTCCAACAAACCATCAATTCCGGGAATAAAAACCAACTATTCTCGAGGAATGGTGCACCTGTGACACTCCCCATCGTTCAACTTCTCCACGATGTTACGATGCACTGGGACTCTACCTATTATATGATCAACTGCCTATGTACACTATGCCAGGTTTGTGGTCAAGTCTCACCATTAAGTTCACATCTGAAAGTTTTCATGTAGGCGATTGACCTTTGGGTGAATACACCACGAAATTCAAATTTAACCATCCAGAAGTTGGCGCCGATGCATTGGGAAGTGCTACAAGATCTCGAGTTTGTTCTTTTTGTGAGAACAGCTTTTAGGTACATGTTCAATACTGACAAATTGTTTGCAGGCACCTGCCATGGCCCATCACACAATGACCTCAGAGCGAATTCCTTTACTTGGTGGAGCACTACCCACATATGAGATGTTCCTGGAACAGTGGAAATGCATGTCATCATCCACCACAAACCCACAATTTGGTCCAATTCTTGGGGAGGGGTTAGTATATGCAGAACGATATCATGGATTGATGCATGGAAATGATACTTATGTTGTGGCAATGTGTAAGTACAATCTCTTGGATACCAATAGTGTTAGCTCATTGTTTGTGCTCCAAGTTGTTCACCCTGTTATACAGTTTTCATGGGTGGAACGCAAGTGGGGAAATGAGATTTCTTCTATTAAAGTGAGCATCTTGGAAATAGTCAGTAATGGTTCATCCGAATATTAACTGGATATTGATGCTCTCATTATATACTTTCTCAGATGGGACAGTACCGTATGAAGTATCCCACTCCAACCTCTCAACCAACTCCTGCAACCATACGACCCACATACATGGACCTGGCGTCAGTATATGGCCTGGAAGCGATGAAGATATCACCACCTACTACCCAGGAACACAGACCCTCATCTGTTGAGGAAGAGTTTGGCTCATACATCACGACAACAAGCAAGCCGGATATGGACCCACTCACATTCTGGGAGGTGAGCGATTCGATCATATCTTGGATGGATCTAACTCATTGTTGGCGTCGGGTGCAGCTTGAGCGAGCAAGATTCCCCACAGTCTATCGCATGGCGATGGATTACCTTGCTATCCAACCTTCCTCCGTTCCCTGTGAACGCATATTTTCGTCCAGTGCAGAAACCGATACGAAGAAACGAAATCGTATTAGCTTGGGCCTTATGGAAGTGTTTCAACTACTGAAGTTCTCATTGAAACAAGAACAAGTCAATCTCGGTCAATACTGGCAGACAATGGAGGCTGAGATGCTCACAAATGAGGTCGAGGAGGATCTACTTGGTGATCTCATGATGGAGGGCAGTGGCGATAAGGCAGTGACTGCAGCCCTTGATGCAATTGCCTTGACGGAAGGCGATGGCAATCCATGTGGGCGAGTCGAGGTCTTTTCTTGAGGGTGAATATGTAGTTACCTAGCTCCTGCTGCTATCGGTGTATGGACTCTACATTGTTGTGTTTTGTCTGCGTGAAGTACAGGTTGCAAGGTTCCGTCTTCTAGGTTCTAACTCAGGCTTAGTCATACCAACAGGAATATCTTTCACCTCTCGAACGATTTGCCTCTGTCGAGAGCATGGCATTCAAACTGCCTCCTCATAAGGCTCGTAGTGCACGCTCTGACTCCCCGGGCCGACAACGCAATAATCTGAATGACACAATTATGACACAACGAGCTTCTCCTCACGCACGCAACGACACGTCAACCATCGCGACACGACAATACTTTGATGGTGCGACGAGTCAGCGCGACGATGTAATGACGACGGTGAGTACGTTTCGCTCTCGGCTTCACCATCCTTACCCTTCTCCCTCACTCATGCAACACATGCCACCATGCAACAATAACGACGAACGACGCAATGTGCCCGGCCCCGCTGGCAGCATTACCACCGCAACAAGCACGGCACAGTGGGCAGTGCGACGGCGTGCAGGATGCAACCACAACAAATGATGGCGCGTGAGGCCGACAACAACTCATCATGACGAAGACGAGCCGCAGTGAGTATTTTCGTCCTCACCATCCTTCTTCACTCACACAACGAGCCAACGCGACGGCATGCCATCATGCGACAACAACGAACGACGCAGTGTGCCGGAGCACACTATCACCACGACAGTTACAAGGATGATGTGACACACACACGGTGCAGCGATCGGTGCAACGGCGTGCCGCGACGCAACGACAGTAAATGATGGCACATGGGGCTGGCAACGACTCAGCATGAGACGATGACAAACCGCAGTGAGTTAGCCTCATCCTCGTTCGCACCATCTTCACTCTTCACTTAGTGTTAGCTCGACGACGACTCGACGATACAGCGTCAAATTCAAATAGGATGCTGACTGACAACACAGCAACGATGCAACAACGACTCAGACACGAAGACAAGCAATGACAACAATGCAACGTGGCACCACGACACGTCGACTGAGGTGAGGGCATACCACGATGTGATGTCATGCAAGGGACGGGGATGATGCGACGGATGAGGACAGCACTAAATGACGAGAACACATGATGACGATGACACGAGGTGGCACGAGTTGCGGTGAGTGCGCCTCATCCTTATCTTTGTCTTTGTTCTCACCTCCACCCTCCTTTCCTAGCACGGCTCAATGCAATGACACGTTGACGATGTGGAGACAGCGGCTCGACCTCAACGCAACGTGCCACAGGCCCACAAGGCCCATTACTTGAGTCTATGACAGACGATGCGACCTGGCACTAGAACATATCTATTGATACGGTGGTATACTATAGCCCATGGGTAGTACATAGGAGGGTAGTACCTATGATAATAGCGGTAATATGGAGATAATGGTCAGTGGTAACTTGGGCTACAGTAGCAAAAGCAACCGTTTAGCCGACCTGAAGCGGGAGGTCGCGACTAGTCGAGCGGAAGTTAGCCGGATGACGTGATTCCGGTAAGCTCGGTTTGGTTCGGCTAAACCAGGCGCTTGGTCCCAACCGGAGTCGACTTCAGGTTGAAGTCGTGGCAACACTATGCCAATGAACTTCATTTCAGTAGTCGAAACGGTCTTCCAGAGGAAAAAAGGAGAACATGTTCTGTAAAAAAGTTTCGATTAGCATGCCAACTGATCCAGGATTAAGACTCACTAGTTGTGGGTGTACTACAGAGTATTTACACTGTAATTTATCTCTTGGAACAGAACATTCATCTGCAACGACAGGATAAAGCCAACTGGACAGCTCGTCAGGAAGTTTGATAAATATTTCGATTGGCTGGGACATTGTCAGACGCAGAAAATATGAGATGAACATTGAAATTTACAATGCGAGAGGGAAGGGGAGCAGCAACCACCCCAGAGAAATGAATAGTCAAAAAAAGTGGTTCGATGATGCTACCATCATCAGAACGGACTGTGTCAGCAAGAATTGTAACTGGCTGCATGTTGAATGTTGAACATGTGGGGGGTGACAAGTGAACATTGAGTGAAGACACACAATGCACAAACAAAGGGAGCACTGCTGATTGGTTGACTCTGTTTACTCTGCTCAGCTTGTGACATTTTGGTGCCATCAGGTGGTAACACGAGTTGTGATAGGCTAAGGTCGAAACTATCTGGCGCTCATGTAGGGGAAAACACAACAGACACAATTCTTTTTTAAAATATTTCTGTAATGAAAGAAAGGGGGAAAGGGGGGAAAGGGGGAACAAACAATGTGTACCACTGATGATGGAAAAAAAGAAAGCAATTGATGAGGATGAGGGAGTAAGTGAGAGTCCAATGAAACGAACGAAGACATCACGAATATGAAATGGTGCAATGAAATCCTGCAAATCAACCTGAAGATTATGAGCTCTGCTCGAGGTAACCAACATGGAGATGTTTGACACCATCGTCTGAGCGATGCGATCAGTAGAGACAGAGCTGTCGAGCTCAAGCCCTGGGTAGAGCTTAAAGAGCATTGCCGCATAGTCAGGTCAGCTGCTTGCTGATGGACCTTGGCACTCTCATTGTTGAGATGCCAGAGGATGGTGGAGATGATCTAGGTAAGATAGGGTTTCATGCAGATGCCAAGAGCATTGACGACAGTACCAAAACCATCAAGCATGGCTTGGTCTTCCATAGTCTACTCCTGGAAGGAATATATAACACCGTCTACGAGGCGAACCTTAAGGCATTCATCAATATCTGATGCACCAAGAGTAGCAACAACCTTGGTAATAGTTTCCATAACCATCTTCCGGTATGGCTCTGCCTCGTCCTTGAGTTCGTTCACTATCCTTCCAATGATCTCTGAAACACCTGCTTTCTGGGTGAGTTCCACTGTGGTCTCCATGACTTGACGGTAGTTCGTTGATCCAATGCCATGTGACAAATCCAGAAAGACTTGAAGAAGTTAGGAAGAATATCCTGCTTGATGTATTACATTGTGACACCTTCAGTCACAGCACACTGCTTGACCACTTTTAGTATGATCTTCTCTTCGTCAGACATCTGGAATTCACGGATAAGGATGATGGTAACTTCCTTGGTATAATAGGAGGCATATTCAGGATCCATGAGGGGAATGATGAAGCCAATTGCCTTCAAGAAGGTGGTGAGATCTTTTCCTCGATGTAGATGGATACTGAGCCAAAGAAGCTTGAGTACCTCGTCAAACGACTCGATACCGTAAGGTGCTGAAGCTTCAGCTAAAGCGGCAAATCTGAGTGCTGTTATGGTGCATACTTTTTGCTGCTCATCTGTGAGTCCATGTGCAATACAGGCAACTAGATTTTGGAGATGAGGAAGCGCAGCACAACCCACCATGATGGCAATCTGTTGAACAATCTGAATACTGGTATGACGTGCCTGCCAAGATTTTTTACTATGGAAAATGGCCTTAAGGAAAGGAAGTAGGGATGGGATGCCAAGGGCAGATGCGATGACAGAGAAAGCATGGGCAGTCGTGTTGCGAACACATTCATCAGCATAATTGATATCAGGATGCATGGTGGAAATCATGTGAGCCAGACTGGCTGCTTTTGAGAGTTGGATATGATTTCACGACCTTCGACATGGGCATAATAATCTTCGTCAATAAGTAGAGGCTCGATCATGACCAAGATCTTATGCATGTACGGCTGGACCAGATCATCGAGTTTGTACAAGACACGGTCAATAACCTCATGCCATTCTTGATCTTCCAGCCTGCGTTCCATGAGTAATGGGAGGATTTTATCAAAGAGAGGGCCAGCGTCAAACTTGCAAGCTTTGTTCGTAATTTGACAAAGGGTGGTCTTTCAGATGGGGGGAGTACCATTATTGATCTTTAGGAGAAGCTGCATAATCTTATGCTCTTTTATTTCATCCACTGAAAGCTCAGTCTCGTCCTTCTCCTTCAGAATCTTTACAAAGTACTGTGCATCTTCCCGCTTGAAGAAAGTGAGGTTTCTGACTCCAGGAATTTCAGTAGGTAGTTCAGGTGCAAGACCTGCAGCCACTGCAATAGCAGCACATCAGACGAGTCTTGCATGTGGAAACCCCCGACCTCAGTTATAGGTGTTGCCATGAACTTCTGAGGGGCAACCATTGGCACATAGCCTGGCGGAGGAGTAACAATGACATACCCTATGGCTGGCAGAATAGCATCCAGTTCTTCATCCATAAGGTAATGGTTATGCTTGTCCTTGTGTGTGATACCAGGCACATTCATAATGATCTGAGTCATAGGCACATCAGGGACAATAGCAATCTGGTTCCAGCGCGAGCGTTTGGGAGTCTTGGAAGGAACATTCTCTGTGGGAGCTGTGTCCCAGCAGGAGCGACGTTTTTTCAGTACAGACAGTTCTTCTTTTGTCGACACCTCAGTCTTGTTAGGATCCAAGTTCTCATCTGTGGGCTTTGCCATGTCCCACCTCCATTTTCACTTTGCTTCTGCTGCTTCCCAGTTGTGTTCCCTGGCCTTGGTGAGCTCCTTTGTGGCAGCGAGCTCCATGGCGATGTCTTGAAGTTCTGAGGCCAGAGGCGTCCTGTCCAAATCCATTTTCATCTTCCCTTTCTCCCTCTCCTGCCTCTCCTTCTCTTCAATTGCCCTTCACACACGCACCTCTTGCTGCTCCAAACGAGTCAACCTCATAGCATCCTTATATCCTTCCTCGACCTCGGTGCCCTCCTCCATATGTTTGAATGTGTCTGTGCTTTCTTGGGCAATGCAATTGAAACGATGGTTGTGATAATCCAACTGCCTTGATGTAATTTGTCGTTTCGAGGCTGTTTCAGTGAATGGGTCAAAGTTTTCCTCCTCTTCGAGTTCTTCAAATTCTTGAATAATCTCCCTTGGAATGGTAAAGGAGTCGACAAGTTTCGGTGAGCCAGACATGACGGACAGTGATAAGGAAAGGAGTCTGTCTACAAACGGACAATAATGTCATGCAGCTGCACGGATCATGTGATCTGGCCTGCTGAGCTACTTGCCACTGATGCTCACTGCAATGCATCTCCATCAATGCACCTTGCCTCAATTCGGAAGAAATTGGAACTGATTTATGTCCCAAGCCCCATACATCCACCAAGTATGCACTGGATAGCATCCCCTCTGCCAACCTCTGTATTGAAGTGTGCTGATGCCTAAGTTATGTAACACACGGAATCATGATACACTTGATCCTGCTGGTATGTATTTTTTTTTCTGCTCCCTATGCCATGATTGAACATTGATTTGTCTAGTATTTGAAGTGGGCGACTCTGGGCTGGTCACATGCAAGGTCTGCGACATTGTTACTAGTAATGGCCCATGCTCGATGCACCTCAGTCATGTTTCAGGATACATTAGAATGAAGAAACACAAGCACTGCCTTGAAGCTGCTCAGACTTGTGTCAAAAACATGCCTGTGAATATCGTCACAGCAGCTTTTGTTACAGATCAGCCTGAACAATCTGTATTGGTAGATCTCCCACATTCTGGCCCTACTGACGACCAGCTTGAGCACACGTTATCCCCCCATCCAATGGACGATACTGACCATTCACTTGCGGACCTCTGCAGTGAGGTAATATCAAACTGCACGCTTGTGGTCAATGATTACTTCGAAGAGATTCAGGCTCAATTGGAGGGGGAAACACCTCTTGTGTCATGTTTATTGCATCCTAATGACGAACTCAGACTCGAGGAGGACACCGATGCCATGGATACGAGTGATGATGAGAATATGTACATTAATTGATAGCCTCGTGGCAGAAATTTCAGGTGCATATAAGTATTACCATGTGAGGTCTATGCTAATCACCTGCCAGGCCCATTCTTTGGAACAAACCATCATGGCAGGATGCACACTCGTGTGAGAGGTGCTGTGGTCTTGCCCAATTCACCTTTCTATCCATGGCATTCCAAGGCAGTGAGTTATCATTATTCTTTCTTGTAATATTTTCTAACATCTTGGTGATAGGAATTCGTTACTCATATACTATTTACATCACCTCAAATTCACTTTTCTGATCGACAGAAGAGGGCTATCTTAGAGTGGGCAACTACACTTGGTGCTCCAGATGTCTCCTCCCTTTTTGCTGTCAAGTCGACACAAGACCACATTTCAGATCTACTTCGAAGTCCTACTGAGAAGGTGACATCCCCTTGTGGAAATACTTTCTTCCTGAACTCTATTAGCAAGGCTATCGCTCTCGTACATGTGCTAAGTTCTAACTTTAAAAAAAAGTTTAATTGTAATGCATAGGATTTTGCTAATCCGTTAACTCGATTAAGTATGCAAGACTATCCTGAGGATGGATGGGGATGAATGTCCCAAGTGCAGCACAGTAGTAAGATACTGATGGAGCTTCCAGATGATTTGGCTCCACCCTCTGTTCGGGCAAGCGGCAAAATATTCTTTGTCGACGAACTGCTTCAACGGAGCAATATGGGGTACTTCATCCCAACAAAGTTTTTCCAGGCACGAGTTGGTCCAACAATAGAGGTTGAAGTTTTCTCCTTAGGCCATAAGATTTCTCACACTGATGTAAGTACTGTCTGTCTCTTTTTCAATTTTGTCTAAGCTTGTGCAGAAAGGATTCACAGTCGACCCAGAGCAGGTCATTGTCCCAGTCTCAGCCTTTTCTCACATGTTTGAGGATATTTCAAGCCATTCTGATGTGTCTGAGACTGCATTCACAGGTTTGTTTATATTCTATTTACTGGATTAGAGGCTGATCATATTGGAATGCAAGACTCGTCTGCTGCTTTTGCACATTGCATGCCCAATCCACTCTGCATAAAGTCAGGGGGACGATTGGTTCTCACTGTGCCCCTCATTATATTCATGGACAATGTATCAGGGAATGTTTCAAAGCAATGGAACAAACATCACATCATTTACATGTCCAATGCTGTGATGCCTCGCGAGATGCTCAAGAAAGAGTTCTATGTGCACTTTGTTATATCTTCGCCACATGCGGCCCTCCTCAAGCTAATGTGGGGATTTCGAGATTCTCTATGGTATGATACTCTCTCTGACATGACTATAGACATTACTAATCTGCAATGCTCCAAGAAAAGCAGCCAAGGATGGCATCATCACATGGGACTGCAAGTACCAAGAAGAAATCATGTCGATCCCTTATGACCTTTTTCATGTGGGCAATAACCCGATGCAAGCTGAGGAATGCAGTCATGCAGGGCTGAAGTGCAACTATTTCTGTCATACATGCAAGGTTGGTAGAACGATGGTGAACAAAAAGACAGATGATGGCTATACATCAATTTTCAGGGTTAGTATTGGCCATTTTTTCAGATGGCTACTAATGCCTTGTCCTTATATCAGCAAACCAACCTTTTTGCTTACAGACACTACAGACACTGCTAAATTGTACAGATCTTGACAGTCTGTACAGACTTGTGGCTGTGTTGGCTTTATAGCCATAAATGATTAGTAATCACTACACAGAGTATATAGACACCACAGACACCATAGATCTGTACAGAGATATCCTGTACAGTCTATACAGACTAGTGGCTGTGTTAGTATAATTTCCAACCAAATCCAAACATGCTTAATAATACTTTTCTAAACTATTACAGAGATTACAGAGTATACAGGTCTGTACAGACTGTACAGAGGTGTGGCTGTGCTACTGAATTTAACAAGTGCTTTGCCAATATACCTAATCCAGACTAACTAATGTTGTCTTCCTAACCAAGTTCTAACCAGTGCTTTGTCAATATACCTAACCAAGACTAACCAATGCTTGCCTCCTAAGCAAGTTCTAACCAGTGCTTTGCAAATAATTCTAACCCAGACTATCAATATTCTAACCAAGTCTAACCAGTGCTTTGCCAATATTCCTAACCCAGACTATCAATATTTTACTTCCTAACCAAGTCTAACCAGTGCTTTGCCAATTTTCTAATCCAAACTATCAATGTTTTGCTTTTAAATCAAGTCTAATTAACTTTGGAGGGTTGTAACTCATAAAATACCGGTTCTGAAGAGATGGAAAAATAATGGACACTCATAGCTTTCTCTTCATATTTTTTCTATGTTAATTGGTTCACACAATCAAAAGATATGGTCATTTTAAGATATTGTACAATATTTAAATTAAAGTGGCCATAATAAGTGATCTCATGCACATTAGGAAGTGATCCCCATGCTTAGCCATGGCTGTACCGAATGTAGTAGATACCCCTATCTGCAATTTGGTCCAATATGTACGTTAATCGGTGGAGATGCGGCTGAGATATGCCCAATTTCGACCTGAATGTCAATAAAATCTTAATATACTCATATCAAAGTCAAATGTGGACGGAAAAATATGGAGAAAATATGGCAAAATATGGACAATATACAGAATATGGGGGGTAAAAGTTTAAACCACCTGCCACTGGTTTACAACCAGTTTTTACTCAGTTATGAATTTTTTGATGCTTGGTTAGTCCCTGGTTAGTGAGCTTAATGCTTGGTTGGTGTCTGGGTAGTCCCTGGTTAGTATGCCTGGTGCTTGGTTAGTGAGCTTGGTTAGTGCCTGGTTAGTGCCTGGTTAGTGTGCCTGATGCTGCCTCATGCTTGGTTAGTGTTTGATTAGTGTACCTGGTGCAGTATAGCAACAAAGTGTAGTAAAAAGACTTAGAATAATTTGTGTTGTGTTGGATGTGTCACATTTGTATATATATTCCCACACTTGAAGTTGAAAAAAGCGGTCAAAAATGTAGTAAAAAGACTTATACTTGTGTTTCTGACAAGATGCATCTCATTTGTATATAAATTCCCACACTTGAAGTTGAAAAAAGCAGTCAAAAGTGTAGTAAAAAGACTTAGAATAATTTGTGTTGTGTTGCTAACATGATGTGTCACATTTGTATATATATTCCCACACTTGAAGTTGAAAAAAGCGGACATGCTTATAAAGGGTAAAATTCAAAGTCAGCAGCCACCAGGTATTTAAACCCAGCACTCTTCAATTTTCTTTCCCACCCTCTCTCTTCCCTTAACCATGACCATTTCCCTTCTACACTTCAACATTTTTCATTCACCACTTATCCTTTATACTTTATGGTTGTCTCATCCATCATTTGTGTAAGTTTGTCTTTTTTCTCTGTCAGGTTCATGTTTGACTAATTTATTCTTTTCTTTTAGGCTTTCTTTGTGCTTTTTTGGATTACATTGTGAGTTATTCTTGTTTGTCTTCATTGATTGAGTACTGACTGTTTGTTTTTATAGAGTTTGTAGCATTCTGGTAGATATATTATAGATTAGTAGTATAGTATAGTACTTATCCATGTA
>JBBPUL010000512.1:0-18838 GCA_038094675.1 Spongispora temasekensis | reverse complement strand
TGAGCAAGTGCAACGGCAAAACGTGTATGAGCCAACATACCTTGAATACCTGTTCTCCTGCCAGTGTGAGCAACGATCTCCTTCATGGTGACTAGTACAGGACCTTGGCAAGCTTCGAGTCCAACGCCTCGAAATCAGCGAAACGCGGAATCTGGGATCTGTGCTCACATCATGGAAATAGTCTGGCCAAGGAACGGACTCTGGTTCTTTCTTTCGCTTTTTAGCAGACCTCGCACCACCCGCCTTCAAGTTGCGCTTCATCATCGACGTAATGTGTGATGTGACATTGATCCAGTCACGACGCTCTTTTATTATCACAGACACACCAGCACTATGTAGGGCCTAGAATGGGTATACCCGGGTGCTACCCGGGTATGCCCACGCGGGTTCGGACTATGCCACCACGGTGACCGTACCCGACCCGGGTCGGACTACAGTGGGTACGGGTCGAACCCGAGTAGGACCCGCAAGTTGAACGGGTAACCCGCGGGTTATATGGATTCGTCTGAGTAATCTCGAAATATAGATACGAAGTCTCTTTAGTTTAGAGTGTTTGAAATGCCTAATCAATGATCACAACCTGGCAAGTGTCGTCTACGGATCGTCCGACTGCCTTTGCCTTACCCTGACCTTTCATACGACCAGCAAGAATCTCCTCCGCGTGGTTTGAGGGTAGTAAGGGCGTGCGAGACCAAGATCCGAGTGCCATTTTGGCCTTGAACGTTTGGGAACTGACACCGTGCTGCAAGTGACTGACTTGAAGCCGCCCACAAGAAAAGGAGCGCTCGGCGTCAACAGACGAGGCTAGAACACGATGAGAGTTAAGCACGGTTCATTGATAACGCGGCAGAGTAGTAGTAATACATACCGGGCGCAGAAAGGTAGTCAAGCGCCATTTGGGCAAGGCAGGGGCGTGTGGTAGGCGCGTGGTTCCAATAACCCAAAACACCGCCAGCTGAATCAATCTCTTCATCCGTTACAATCGGCATGCTGAGGGAATCTTTGTTCCTGGACGAAGAAGCTCCACTTCTTCCCTGTAATCAGCATCATTAACCATGTTAAATGGACGACTTGACCGTGCACAGCGCATCGCGATTAGTGCACGGTGTTTGGCGGGCGTATATTTTGATATGGTTCCTAGAATCGTCTGTTGTGCACCTGCACTTGTCCCACCCTCAGCAACCCCACGTCATTTGAGACACGCAGTAATCTTGCATTTCAGGTTCATGGTCCCCTCACTTGTGGCCATGCGTGATCGGACATGTCGGCAGTTGAGCGGATCGTCTTTACAGGTAAACAGAAACTCAATATGTAGTCGCTTGCCATTCGGGCCAGTAATTCGGGTGACGCTTGGTGTGAAATGGTCGTAATGGGCCGATGTCCATTTCTGAGTCGACTCCACTATGTGAAATGAGGCTAACATCAACGATACATTGAATATCACTAGTATATGACTCACAGAGAATCTTTTCGTCTTCCCAATCCCAGACCTCCACATCAGGGAGTGTTCCACGTTTCGCTCGTTTACGTGGTGGGGAACGGATAATGATGGGTGGCGAGGGATGTCTCGCTTTTTCTCGTGATCGTGTATGCTTTGACGGAGAATCAGGAGGTGTTTGTAGACCTGGGCTGTCCGATTCTGAGCCGCTGGCAGTCGATGCAGGAGCCATCTAAGTCTGAGTGAAGCGGCTAGAAATTGTTCAGGTCCCTCACCTTTAGACTGCATCGGGAGAGGTGAGGAACACTAGTTCCTGTAACTAAGAGCGCCACTGGCATGATCACTGGCATCATGGCATTAAGGTACATTGATACTCATCTGACATGGCAAATGCTAAGTAGTGACAAGCTCTACCGACCGCAGGTATACCCGGGTAGGTCAAATTTTGACCCCTCCCTACCCGTACCCACCCGGGTTCACGCCCCACGGGTAACCCGTACCCGTGGTAACCCACCCATAGCTGACCTGCAGGTTGACCACCACAGGTTACCCGGGTACCCCCCTACCCATTCTAGGCCCTAGTGCGAGGTAAGCGACTGTGGACATTGATGTCCGCCATGGTGGATGAGGTGCAATGATGACACCTCCGTTCCCTAACTATAGGAGCCCCCAAACATTACACTAATCAAATTAATTAACAAACGTTCATTGGCCAAGTGGATAATAGCAAGCGTGCTGCTGCCAGATGGGCGAAGACGTTGGGCGAGACAGACTTGCAAAGAGGGTGAGGGCCGCATGCGCAATGAGTTGGCAGGCAATCGGGTTCATGTATCATGCAGCTGCGCGGGGTCGCCCCCTCCGCTTTCGAAACAGACCTGGCTCAGCCTGACCATGCTCGTCCGATTCGACCTTCAGACTGGTCTTGTTAGACTCCTCGACCTTTCCTGGGTCGTACAGATCCCCCAAATCCACCCCGATCCGAATGGTCTTCTTCCGTATCTTGAATGCCCGCACGTCCTCCTCATCCCCTTCTGGCACCAACTCCGTCGCCGTCCGCTTCTCCCCCCGCGGCTCCTGGTCCCCTTCCTCCTTTACCGCGTCCGACCTCCCTCTGTCCTCCGTCTTGGTCACCACTGCTGTCCATGCCCCCGGTGTGCCCGCATGCATGCGTTGTTGCACCTCTTCTGCATCAGGATCGGTGTACCCGAGGGAAGCCGCCGTAGTATAATCCGCATACGGATTCATTGGCTTTGGCTTCGGTTTTGCTTTCAACGACTTCAGTGCCGTTGCGTGACTTTCCTTGAGTCCAGACGACGACGACGACGAGCTTGGGCCCGCGCGCCCTGATGCAACATCCAGTGCATAGGCCGCCTCCGCAGCCTGACATCAAGCGTTTAGTTGTGACTCAAATCTGAATAGCGCTGGATACGCACCCTTCCGACGCTCGCCATGATCCCTTTTTCCTCCTCCCTCTCCTTCACCCGCTTCTCCCCTTCCTTGTACAGCCCTCTCACGAACCGCTCCACGTTTCCCTTGTGTCGCAACCCATTCTCGTGCTGCTGTCGTGATGGTTTGTCGTCGGCGATGTAGATGTTACAATACTTGCAGAGAGATACCGTTTGTGTGACACCCAATATTCCGACATGGTTCAGGTAACTGTTGCTTACGTTTGTTGAACGGTGCGAAACACAAAAAATAACACCAATGGTAAGCAACTACTGTGGTAACTTGTCGTAAATACTCAGAATTCTTGCAGTTTGTCCACCAAGATTGCCCACTCGAGCAGAATTTGCATGAGTGTACGTATGTGTACGTGCAGCGTGCACATAGCAAGGCTCATGCGGGCGGACGTAGATGAGTCGCATTGATCGACGCGTCGTCGTCAACGTGTCCGCCGTCACGCCAGTTGGCGTGTTTGGAGGCACGTTGTCGTCGGCGTCATCGCGTGCGGGCGCGTTGGCCGACGCTTCTTCGTCGTCCTCGTATCTGCAATGGCACTGGCAGTTGGCGTGTCATCGTCTTCACATGGGGCGCGTTGGCCGACGCGTTCTCGTCGTCTTTGTCGTCGTCAGTTGCCGTCGCGCCAGTTGGCGCGGTTAACGGCGTGTCATCGGCGTCATCGGCGTTTTCGCGTAGGGGCCGTTGTGCGTGCACGCGTTGTCGTTGACGTGTCCGCTGTCAAGCCAGTTGGCGTGTTTGGTGGCACGTTGTCGTCAGCGTCGGCGTCCTTGCATGGGGGTGCGTTGGCCGACGCGCGTTCTCACCATCGTCGGCATCAATGTCTTCACGTGCCAGTTGGTCGACATGTCCACCATCTTCGCGTGCGTTGCGCGTTCGTGGATGCGTGGTCGTTGTCGTTTTCGTGTGAGATGAGGTTGGTCAGCGAACTGAGACGGACGAGGACGAGTTAATGAGGCACGCACACACGCGCTGCAAGACGAGAATGGGTGGGCACGTGAGGGTGTGCGTGCGTGCTGCAACAAGGGGGAAGGATGGGGGAGCGCGCATGTGCACTGCGAGACGAGGACGGGTGAGGGATAAGGATGGAGTCGAAATAGAAAAGAAGCGTAAAAAATACCGGAGACTCAGCACCTCCGTATGCGCGTGCATTGGTCGACACGATGTCGCCATCGTCGTCGGTGTCTTGATGTGGGGAAGGGCAAGGACTAGTCTGACTCATCACTACCTTAGCAGCACGTGCCGGTCTCACGCGTTATCGTGTCTCCGGCACATTCAACGGCGGCGGAGTTGTTTTTCACAGTTGTGAAACTACCAATCATACTCACCTTCATCTTCTTTGGGGTACTTTGGGTCGTCCAGTCCTAAAGTTCGAGGGTTCATGATCACACGAGCGCCTCCATTCGGATATCCGTCCATGATGTCGTGTCGTCTTTTCCATATGTGCGATCAATAATGAATGCCCACGACGTCGTTTCATGAGCACCAGCAAGAATTGAGTTCACGTAATAAAACAATCTCAATGTATCAAGTCCAGTCACGAAAATCGTCAAATGCCTACTAGTACCCAGTAAAAGGCAGTTTACTTATCCTTATCTTCGATGGCGTGAATTGTCATCTATCGTCTTTGTCATCACCGCCTATAGGTCATTCTACTCAAAAATGTTTAACGAGCTGAACGAGATGAAAGCATTTCGGAATGCTGAGGGATTGAAGCCAACAAAATCTGTCCAGCAAGAAGCGGGCGTTAGCTTCTACTCGCGGATCGTGAATCCCAAAAACAGAATACCGACCATTACAGGTAGACGGACAGCCGGCTTGAGAGTAAAGCTGCGAATTACCGGC
Source organism: Spongispora temasekensis (assembly GCA_038094675.1). Classification (NCBI taxonomy): domain Eukaryota; kingdom Fungi; phylum Basidiomycota; class Agaricomycetes; order Boletales; family Boletaceae; genus Spongispora; species Spongispora temasekensis. The sequence goes on along the minus strand of JBBPUL010000512.1, from coordinate 14,097 downwards.
CCACGATCCACCTACATACATATATGCACCGAATGCGCCAACAAGAAATCAGTCGTCCCCTCGAAACCGAGGTGGGGAAAAATGCTTCGAAAAAAGAGGTACACACAAAAATCGAGGTTGATGACGATGTTCATCGGTCCGAGATGGGTCGCGAAATCACAACTGCTGCTGCTTGGGAAGTATGCCACGGGTTTGCCCTGTTCAATAAAAAAACGAAGATGCAATAGTAAAGAAGCGGGAAAGGAAAGAGAAATGTCAGCATTCGATTCAAGCTCAGCTTCGACCGTGCTCGATCCGTACCCAGTTATCGGTATTGATCTTGGAACCCGGTTTGCTCACGTCTTTCGGGACCGAGGCATCGTGTCGCGACCAGAAATAGATCTTGATGAACGAGGGTGTACGTTCAATCACATACCTGGTGTGATTTCCCAGAACCAGCGGCACAAACACATCATCAGTGGCACTCATCAACACAAACGCGGGCACACATACCACCCTCCACCGGCTGCGTTGAACCCTGGTCCGTAGCTATTCGCCCCGTTGGCCTTGACTCCGCAAGAAGAGTTGTCCGTCTCCCACACGTTGCAATTAGTCCCTGTGCTCGTTCTATCGTACTGTGGTGAGTACACACACACCCTGATGGAATTCAATCAAAAACAGCAATCCCGATGCTCACCCGGTCATTTCCCGATTAGCAGGCATTGTACATCCTAACAGTTCGGCGAATGAGGTCCGGTGGTGTCATATGACAAGTCAATTATGTGCATCGCGATCCAGAGCACAATGGGGAAACGAACCTGCTCCTGTGTGCAAGGTGATCGAATTCGGGGACTGGTTATTGATTCCTTCAAGTATGTCGATTTCGCCCTGAGTGTTTTAGACCATTGGTCAACCTCATCTGCTATTCGACTCAAATCAAATGGGGTCTTACTCCGTTCGGCCAATTCGGACCGAGTTCCTGCGAGATGACCATGTCGTTAGCCAAACTCGGAATCTACATTCGAGACCGGAGTATTGTATACCCTAGATATTCCAATAATTCGTCGGACAATGTGAGATGCAAGCACGGAAATTCATTTAAAAGGCCAACTAACCCTATACACATTATCAATCGGTGAAAGGGGAGGCAAGAAAAGGACAACTTACAAATAGCTGGCCAAGTACCACATCCCTCGGGCATGTGTTGAATGTCGAAGCTGAAAAAGGATAAGACTCCGCTAGGAGACCATGTAAAATACTTGCATAGCGACGTGGGTGGTGTATTGATTGACGGATACAAGATCGAAAGAGTTGCGACCCGGTCCTGACGAATTGAGCTTGGTCTCACTGTCCGCTCGCAGCGTGACTTTGCTCCCAGAGATGGAGACGAGGCCTTCGGAGCGGGCTGTCTCGTAATTGACATAATTTCTATGGCGTCAAAACGTCAACGAACTTGAGACGCCTACTAAGACCGAAGAAAAGGGCATACACGCGTCCACCATTGGGATCTGGGTTTGCGCTCCAGCGAAAAGCTTTGAGGAAGGTCTCGCCAGTCAGATGGCTTGATATCGAGTAGGTCGCTGACAGTACGCATCGCACCGTTGCGAAGAGGAGGAAATGGCGAAAAAGTGACTTGGGCATGGTTTGCTGCTGACTCGAGGCCAAAAACCAAGGGACCGACATCATAGTATAGGGCGCTTTTATAAGACTGACATGATACTCGTCGCCACCGGGAGAGGTTCGATGTCGCAATCCGCAAACGAGATCTTTGTTCGCTGACAGACCTAATAAGAAGACCTCCGAATAAAATGGTACGGCGAACTACCTGGCCCGGATGTTGGATTCGAGCGCCACTCATGTCATGGGTTCGATACGTACGACAGGATCCACTTGACGGTGTCCACGGGATACAAAACCAGCAAGGCGAGCACAAAATGAGATGCCTCTCCGCGATGAACCATGGACAAAATTAAAAACCTACCACGGGAGTACACAGTCCGTGGCCCATTGGAAGCCATCAAAGAATACAGATGCCACCGACGTCCCCGAAGTCGCGTGGAGCACAACGTCGTCATATTGATATCATTGTCTTGCGCTTCGCGAGTGGGGTTTGCCTTGCTCGGAACGTCCAACCTGAATACTTGGCTCGACGAAGACGGAAATGGAGTAAATGTCCGGGGGTTGCGCCAACAACGACGACCTAAGCGAGGGCATGCCGCTCTCTCTCAGAACATGGACTAAAAAAAAGTTTCGTATCACCATGCCTCTGCTTTTGGGTCATTAGTTTCCCAAATTGCAGATCAGCTTACAACCAAGTTGTACAGATGTGTTTCGGCAGCGAATGCCGTGTCCGTTGAAGCAGATTGGCAAGAGACTTCGCAAAGGGCATGTAAAGGTACGGGTTGAGCGGTACGCCACAGCGCCTTACGAAGTGCCACTCCTACCGCGGTGGTGGCAAAAAGAACGGCGCGCAATCACGTGACGACTTGGAAGCCTTTTCCCGGCTTGTCCATCACAGAAGCACGGAGATAGGGAATCCTGATTTGAAGGCCAGGCTTTTACTTGCTTGGATTCGGACATTGAGGGGAAAAATCACAAGAATTACATAAATTCAAATCTTTTGAAGAAAGAAGCGTCGCTGTACCAGTTTCAGGGTTCGTTTAATCACCCCGGTCGACCTTGCCAAATGATAGGGAGGTGCACAGTGAGCTTCCCGCCTTTACCATTTTTTTCAGCCCCTAGGATAATATGCATTCATATTCACCTCTGGACCGGGCTCTGGTGCACGCGACAACTCGCCAATATCGCTCACCCGTCGACCCCCTGGAACCGTTTCGAGATACTAGTGGACGCCATGGCTCTCGAACAGATCTGAGAACACTGCCAATACCTAACTCTCAGCCTGTTATGAAATGCCACCAGCATATGTCTCCACGTAGATGGATCGTGTTTTCGCTCGCATTGCAATCTCCTCTCGGTTTTCCTGTACGGCTTCTCACCTGGCGGCACCCGTCTGTCGGAACAGCTCGAAGCCTGTTGGTTTTCCAGTATGAGGTATCCTCCTCTCCTGCAGGCAAAATAATACAATGTCAAGAGCATTACAAACAACTGGCTTATATCCGCCACAACAGACGAGCACCTTTTTCTCATCCAAACAATATCTTATTCGCTTCTCGAGCGATCTCAGCATTAACAATGTTCGTCGCAACGAAGGGCTCAAAACCCATTGCTAGTCGACCTTGTGTGGAAAGTATATCCCGAGGAGTCGCGCGGCCTAGGAATTTGGATTCACCTTCGCCTCTGGGAAAGTCCCTGTAACAACACGGCTTTAGCAAATTGTGTTTTGTGACATCACTATAAAGGACTCACGGCGCAGGAAAACCATGGACGAAGTTATTTCGTTGTGTTCGCAGGTAAGAAGCGCTAGTGAATGGCGTTCAGGATCAAATAGGTCGCAGAAATGTTACCCCTCACTTTTTGATGCAAAGCGGAACAGCTGGAATGTATAGCACGGAGGAGTCTTCTTTGCCCTTGTGTTCTTTTTCTACAGCATGCACTGTGTCACAGTGCCCTAAATTCATCGGTCGCTGTTAGCTATTTAAAGCCTTCCCATCCATGAGTGCTTACAATAAACCTGATCACCAGGCTCGATGTTCGGGACCGATACCATCGTTGCCGACAGTCTGAGGTGCGGATGCGTGACATCATTCAGTTCCTGTGTCTTGCCGAGCACATTTCCAGGAAACTCGCTACCATCAAGATTCAATTCCCAATCCTCCGCAGCCAAACTGGGGATTGAGGTTGGATCCGCGGCAATAGTACGCGGCCTGAAGAACGGGCGAAGTATGATATAACTGGTTGCCAGTGAGAGCATGGGAAGGACGCGTAGGGTGCCTTCGCCAACGCCTGCCGAGGACATGGATGTCCAGCCCTGCCAACAGCGAAGAATAGTGCACTGGTTTCTGAACAAATAAGTATATAGAAAGATGAAGCAAGAAACTGTGATTCGGCGCCAACTCAGAGGACGTACGGTGTGTTATACATGTCTTGCTTTGCATTCACCCTCCAAGTTGCGTCGAACGGGTCGAATGTCGTCCAGCCACTTTGTCCGCCGCAAAGGATATTATTCCATACTCTTCTGAATGTTGGGTCTTCCCACCGTTCGACGCCTCCTCCATCGACATGTGGGCCGAGCGTGAACGAACGGTCTCCGGGAGTGCGTATCCGCAGACGATCAAAGTAACTGATGGGGGTCGAAAAGTCGATTGAGTCAGGAAATACGGATGAGGTGTGCCAAAGGGATAACAGAGCCTTTTGGGTGTTGAGCAGCGAAGGGTGTGTCCGTGCGTTGAGCTGGGATTTTGAATTATAAAGTTCATATGCTTGTATATTCTCTGCAGGAAAACCTAGGGCCGATCGATTGATACATTGGCATGGACATTCTGAGACTGATGAATACCTTTGACCCTCGAACGATTGACGGAAATATACTCTTTGATGTGATGTTTCCAGTCCAATGCTTCCTTTCAGATAGTTCGGTACTCTGCGCCGCTGGTCTGGTGTATGTGTACGCACATTCTTTGGGACACCACCTGTGATGACTGCGACTCCAGTCTTCCGGATAGCGTCTTTTTGGATTTCAGACAATCCAACCTCGACATTGCGATACGGAACACGCGGAATGATCTCGTAAACAAATGAGCCATGGCGGTAGCAATGAAAAGAGCGGAAGTGATCTTTACGTTTCCTCCGAGAGAAATGACCTCCCGCACGCGAGGTTCGAGCGCCTTTATGACCTCTCTCCAGGCTTGCTCCAACATATCTGGCTGCACGCCCATGTCATGCAGCACGGCTTTCTTTACAGCCGAAAACCGCGCAGGGAGGGGTGCAACGTCGGGATTCGAACCAAGAGTAGTGAATATGTCGGCGATGGTGCCCTCTTTCTTTGCTGCTGTGGTCGCCATCGCTGCGCTCACGATACGATGGCTTGCATTTCGCGCTACTCTGGCGAGTCGTAGCATGATCCTGGTGGTTAAAAGATAAGGATGATGCAGGGTCGCTTCACTTCTCGAGCTCAGCTGATGAGCTGAAACGATATGTATTATCCGAGATTATCCCGGCAATAATTTCCCGTAGCTGATAGAGATTCCCAAGGAACGAGAGACTACTGCTCGTAGGTGGAACGCCACGTGGGGGTATCCAAAACGGGGATTGACGCCAGCAGGACGACGTTCGTCTGCCATTTCCCATCGCCAACCCCGATCCGCGCGTCCTCGCCCTCCTCCCCGCTTCTACACACGATCTAATTATTTCCCCTTTCTTTACTGTATTTTCCGTTCTCATGTCATTCAATACCCTCCCCTACGATCTACTGTTCAACATCGCCCAATATCTCTCCATCGACGATATCCACAATCTACAGGCGGTGAGTGGCCAACTGCGCCAGTAAACTCCTTTTTGCGTATCCATTCTTCATTTTTATCGTCTCTGTATTTTAGACCTGCAAATCGTTGCGAGCGTTTACTCTCACGCGGTCCGTCTACCGTGCCCTGGCACACGGGCTACTCGCTCGCTCCCGACCCTTGCCCCTCCCCGCATTCCAACGCCTCTCGGATCTATCCACTCGAAATCTCATCAAGGCCGTCGACAGAGCCCATAACTTCGAAAAGGCGTGGAGGGTGCGCGCGCCTCGTCCCGCCAGGACTGCTTTTTCTTTGACATCCGGACCATCCATCTCATCTGATCAACCATGCCAGTGGTACACAAAGATATCTGCGCCACCAAACGAAGAAATAGATTGGCTATCGCCGATTACGTCTTCGTACACACTTTGCGCTACCAAGAGCGGCCGCGTCATTTGCTGGGATGTCGCACGCGACGTCTGTCTTGCCGAGTGGGATCCACGCACGTTGTCCTTCCCATGTGGAAGCAGTGAACGTTGTGTCAAAGACGTCCAATGGGCAGATCGCCGCAGGCCAAGGGAAGACGATGACGATGAAGACGACGATAGCCTTCTAGAGGGCGTAGACGCCGAGAAGAAATGGGAATTGTGGAAGTGCCGTGTCGAGTTTGATGAAAGAGCAGTATATTTTACGATGGCAAGAGTTCTCGAGGGGTCGTGAGTATACAGGATACGGTGCACCACCATCCCCGTGTTTTTTTAATGTGCTATCAACAGATACGACGACAAACGGGTGATGGAGTTTGTTCTTATGAAACTTGCTTTTCCTCCAGAGCCACAGGACTATCCCTCCCCATTATCTCAAATCTTGTCTTTCACTCCCGAATCTCACTACTGCTCTCTTAAGAGTCCAGCCAATTCTCCCCCGCCTTCTTCCCAGGCATCATCTCCGCAAGACTCGACTCTACATGCACATGGTCCGGAGTCTGTCTGCTTGTCACGTTCACCCTTGTCCACGAGAACGGCATCACCCCTACCCGACTGTGCAGAGTGCGGAAGAGAGACGCCAGCACACGCCACGTGCCTTTGCAACCCTCCCTGTAGTCGGTTAACACAACCTCGAGGAACTCTGCGCTCGGGAGTCCTCTTTGAAACACCTACGCTCGAACGCAAACCGCTCTTCTTCCCCCTGACATCATTTCACACGACAGGGGTTGTGATGAACGTCTTTCTGTTGGATCCGCCGCGCCGTCTTTTAAGTGCGTTCGTATGGGTTGCGAGTACTAACACCATTGGTGAGCTTCTGAAAGAAATACGATTTTTTCGTGTACTGACCGCATTCAAGGGTTGTACGTTTTGCTGGATTGGGCCAAGGACGACTATGTATTCGTTGATACTGGCGTTGGATGTGTGAGTGATACATGACGGGGCTAACCAAGAGAAATCAATAACTCGGAACACAAATTTTCTAGCTTATATCCTCGAATTGGTCGTGTATTCTGCATGAAGACCAGATTGTTATCCATTCGGAAGAAGCGGACGCTGCGTATCAGCATTTTTATCCTCTCAGCATCCTTTACAACCACGTCAAACCGCGCAAGCCCAGCTTGCTTGCCACTCGCATCCAAAACCACGATTACGATCCGATTGTTCACGACGTACCTCGCTTCTGCCGTGACGACTTGCCCATGATCTCTATCCGACTGTCCCCAATGAAGTCTATATCAAAAAAGTTTGTCTTCCCAAATGTTCACGTTAGTTCTTCCGCAACTTCAATTGTGGATATCGGGCTCACGTCTACCCAGGACGATGATGATGTCACCTCTGACGATTCAAGCAATCTATCGCAGGACATCGAGGAGCAACCTCCTGATGGACCCTCCGCGTTCGCGTTCTTTACCGATGACAGCGACGATTCACATTCATCCGAAGACGAAGATCGGTGGTCACATGAAGCTGTGACGGAAAGCTCGAGATTCAAGGGCAAGGGCAGAGCCGATAGTTCAGATTTCGATGACATGCCCGAACCGATTCCGTCGACATCATCACAGACAAAAGGCAAAGAAAAGATGCGGGAAGTGGATTCAAGCGGTGAAACGACTCGTGTTGGTTCTTCATCGGGATCACACGAGAGTTCTCCTACTCCGAACGTATCAACACTACAGACGATACCGGCGTCGACGGCACAGCCCCCTGCATCTGCACCCGCGTCGCACTCTTCCGCTACGACGCTTACGCCCACGCCAACCACAGCGCCCGCTCCTAACCCGTATCCGTTCCCGCCGTGGTATCCCGAGTCAGCGCATTTCGTGCGACAGTGGTGGCCTACATTACCTGGTGTTCCTCGGCTGAGCTGTACGGTCGTATTACTCGCCGCACACGATCCAGAGACGCATCGGACACGATTCGTACTGGCACAGCACTATTTCCGCGTCCCGATCGTTGGCGGGGTGTCGACGTCGAGACGCTTGTCCGGGGACGTGGATGGAGAAGACGTGGAAGAAGAGCTGGATGTGAGAACGAGTGATGAAGAGGATGACGAGATGCTACACCTGTGGTATGTCTCGACGCCGTTTGAAGTCGTGTGCGTGCTTGACGATGCGGGGGACAACGGCGGGGAGGACGAGGACGATGCAGGAGACCGGCCGCGGCCGCTGGTAGCGGTTGATTTTGGGCATGCGGTATGGATTGAGTATGCGGCGGAGCCGGGCGGCGTGTATGGCGTGGACGCGTCGAAGCTGGTGGGGCATGTAATCGCGGACGATGAAGAGGGAGAGGGGGAGGGGGGAGGGAATGGTGGAAACGAGGAAGGAGAGGAGGGAGGATCGACATCAAATAATGTGGGGCGAAGACGGACGATAAGCACGCGTGGTGCAAGCGAGTCCACCGCAGCGACGACGACTACAGGGACGACGACGAGCATAACGGGAACGAGCGCGAGCTATCATTCGCGCGATGGGGACGGAACCATATACGACCCCAGACGCCATCGCGTCCCAAAATGTCTTCGATTCGTGACCTTTCCGCCTGTATATACAGGCGCCGGCGATCGGGGACGGGACAAATCGAGCGAGGTTGGGGGCCTAGGTGACGGCGCCAGGAGTGCAACGGCGGGCGGCAAGTCTACTCGGAAGAGCAGCCGCGGCAGTGGCACTAGCAGCGAGAGGGGAAGAATGCGTGAAGAAGCGGTGGTGCGAACGCTCGAGATACCGGCGGAGCTCGATCTGGACGGGGTGGAGACGATTAATATTGATCAGAGTCAGGGAGCTGTGATCTTGTCGGTCAAGGAGGGTAAGATTTTTATACTGAGGTATGAGTGAGCGAGTGTGTGTGTGTGTAATAATATGATTTTTTTTGTGGTGGCCAATAAATCGATTTGACTGCCCAAGGCTGCTTCTGATCACCCGGTGGAGCCTCTCGTACTAAGGTTTTAGCAGTCTGCTCTGTGGCACCTTGATTGCGTAGACTCATAGCGGTGATCGCTGATTCAACCGTACGATGGTAGAAGGGATTTACGCGGAGTGATCGAGTCGGCATGTCGTGTCTTGCGCAGCGGCAACGATATTGCGGCCATTTTCATTATTTACAGTGACACGTTGGATCCGCCTGGATTCGAACTAGATTTGGGGCAAGTACACCATATGTGACTACTATTAGTATCGGATGGCCGCAAGGAAGGCGCGAGGCCGTTTCTTCTTTCGACCTCTTCCGCCATCTTTGCCCCAGCCGCCGTGAGTCGCACTTCAAGCTTCAAGTTTCCAAGGTATGGCCCGATAGCTTTCGACCCCTTTCAAAGAGCCAACTCACCGTCGTCGTAGAAGTAGCTGGAAGTTCAAAAGACTACCTTCCACAGCATCCTCCTCCATATCATACGTCCTTGCGCCCCACCACATCAGATCCCATCCCACGCTCTCGGCCCCAACTTCTCATACGCACTGATACCAGGTGGCAAGCAGTGCAGACCGCTGCCTCGAAATCCCCGTTCTCGGCCCGTTCCACGACTCATACATACGACCGGCTGGAGCCCACCAGCGTAAACGTTTAACGCCAAGGCTCTTTCTCTTTCTTGAAATCCATGTTCTGGGTCAACCGGCCCTCGACCCCAAAACGAGCGAGCTCGCTCAAGCCCAACCTGCTTGGCGCACCCAAACCCGCGACCTTTGCGCCGACCACTGCCACCGTCACTGCCACTGCCACCACCACGAGTGCCGCCTCCCTCACCGCGAACACGTTCGCCAACCCCGCACCCGCACCCGCACCCACCCACGCGCAAATCGAATACCCACCTCACGTTGCGCATGACCACCGTGACGCCCAGTGGGAACACGTCAAGTCTGGCTCGCCGACCTCGCTGTACGAAGACGTCAATGGCGAGGAGGACGACGATACGCTGGAACAACTTGGATACAGTCAGCTAGACGGAGTCGTGCGAGAGCGCGCGCCGGCGTCAGGCCCAGCTCCGCTTGCGCCGCCGATGCCCGCCCCAACGAAAGCGGCCTCTGCGGGCGTGATGTCCCCTGTACATTGGCAGGAAGAAAGGGATCGGATGCGCCAGCAGGTCGATGCGGCGCTCACGGCGCAGCACAAGGCCGAGAGCGAGCGTGACAGGTGGGAACGCAAGACGTTGGAGCTGCGGTCTAACTTGCGCTCAGAACGAGACCGGGACCGTGGAGATATCGGCAGGGACAATAAGAACCGTCGCAGCGAGCGGGACAGAGACCGAGACAGAGAACTGGCAGACGCGATCAAGGAAGAGAACGAGAAGCTAAAGACGATGGTCCAACGACAGACACAGCAGCTCGACGGTGCACGAGAGGAGACAACGCAGGCTCGTGCGCAGATACAGTCCGAGCTGGAAAAGGTAGAACAGCTCAAACGCGAGCTAGACGCCGCGCGAGAGGGCCATAAAGCGGAGGTGGATGCGGTCAAGCAAAGCTTGCAGGAGCACGTCTCACGGATCGAGCACCTTACCATGGATCGCGAGCGCGTCCGGAAAGACCGGGAGACGATCAGGGCCAACCTCAGTACGGATATCGAGCAACTGAAGCAGTCGTTTGCGAAGGATATCGAGCAGTTCAAGGCAGCGTTCGAGGAGGTTAACCAGGAACGGATGCAAGCGCAAGCGGATTTTCGGAAAGTTAGGAAATCGCTCGACTCGTGTGCTCCCAGGTTGGACGAGAGTCGGCGCGAGATTGATTCCCTCCATCGCGAACTTTCGAGCGCGAAAGAATCGAGCAGAAATGCTGCAGACCTCAAGCAGCGTTTCTCTACGCAAAGCCAGGAGCTCCAGACTGCACGGGAGGAGTCGTCGGCCTTGAAGAAAGAGTTCAATCAACTCGCGGCTCTGCTGGAGGATAGAACCTCGGAGCTGAAAGGAGCACAGAGCTTCCTCACAACTGCCGACGCCTTTTCAGGAGCTGAGGTGACGAACACACTCCAGAGGCTCAATGCGGAAGTATTGCAAAGCACTGCCTTCATGGCCGAGTGCATGGTGGAGCAGTTCCCTCAGGAAGCGAAGCCGCAAGTTTCAAAAACGGACGAACAACTAGCAGCCTGTAAACGAGCATCTGGTGCCATCGGGGGTTCCATCGTCCATTTCCTCGGCACTAAAAAACACAAGGAGGACCCCATTCTCATCCAGATCGCGTTCCAGGCGTATCTGACTTATCATTTGCGTTGGATTGCTTGTGCTTGGATCATTGGGGGAGATGAGAACCATAACCAGTTCATTGATACAATCTACCGAAGCGTTTATGAAAAGGGTAAGTGAAAGATGGCCTATCTAACCAGCGTTCTCATGCACGCGAACAGAGGCACAAGCTATTGCAGGCCGCTGGCGCGCCCTCACGCGTGCACACGTGCCGTCGACTCCGTTGGACGATACCCAGCTCGCATTCCAGATCGCGAGCAAGGTGATCTCTGGGCTGAGCGACATTCTGCTCACGACGGGATGTCCCGCACTCAAGTCGGACGTCTCTGCGGCGCTGTCGGTCAAGTTCTCCGAGAAGCTGGCATTTTTAATCTCGCTGGCCATGCGCGTGAACAAGATCGTCGGCGAGGACGTCACATCGGGCGACTTTGAGGTGTTGGCGGTGCCTCCCGGTACGGCGTTTGACAGTGCGATGATGGAGGACTCGTATGACGATGGAGGAAATGCTGCTACTGTTGCTGCTGCAAGCGTCAAAGGAAACAGTATGTCTCGGGTACTGTGTGCGACGGACCTTGGGCTGAGGAAGAAGACGAGGGTGGGGATGACGGGGGAGAAGCAGTGGGAGACCAAGATGTTCCTTAAGCCAAAGGTCGCACTCGAGTCTGTGATTGATATCTTGGACGAGTAAGGGCTGTTAAATGTTCTCGCCCTAGCTTCAGTTGTCGTGCATTTCATTTGCTTTGGAAGTTGTCTTGTTATTATTTTGTCAAGTGTTGGTGATGTTTATGTCAGTGTTTCTGTCTGATCTAGTAGTGCCAGATCATCAAGGCTGCTGCTCTCAATGTTGCATTGAATCTCTGCTTGAAGTGAATGTCAAAAATTGAATGGAGAACATAATTGATGTGACATTGGTTTGCTACTTTGTTGGTGAGTTAGTATCGGTAATACAGACAATGGAGTAATTAACAATTCCAGTGGCAAATGCCCACTGTCTTTCAATCTTTCACCTCTTCTTTTCACAGATGCCCAACCCTCAGAGATCCTGATCCTTGGCTCAATGTTACTTAATGTCAAGTTTCACACTATGTATTAGAGCAGTCCACCAGCATAATATATACTGTACCATTTCAATTGATTCATCAGCTCCAGTGATACATGACAAGGTTAGCTATACCTTTTTATTCATTATCAGCTGCCATGATGTGTGACAATAGAAATATTTTGTCAGTCTGCATTCATCCTTACCCCTCTCACCACCAAAGATGCTGAACAGCACTTCCCCGTATGGACGGCCGAACACTCACGCACCTTTCAGGCCCTGAAGGACCTCGTTGTCAGCCCACACTGCCTCACCACTATTGACCATGACAACCCAGGTGACAACCGTATTTTCTTAACCTGCGATGCCTCCGATTACCGCACAGGTGCCATCTTGTCCTGGGGTAAAACATGGGAAACAGCCCGCCCTGTCACCTTCGATTCCTACCAGCTCCATGGTGTGGAGCTAAACTACCCCGTTCATGAGAAAGAGCTCCTTGCCATCGTCAAGGCCCTCAAAAAATGGCGCATTGAGCTATTAGGTGCCCCGATCCATGTCTATACTGACCACCGTACCCTAGAGAACTTCGCCACACAGCGCGATCTCTCTCGCCGGCAAGCACGCTGGCAAGAGTACATGTACCAGTTTGACCTTTCCATTCACTACCTTCAAGGTGACCGCAATGTGGTCGCTGATGCCCTTAGCTGCACAGCATTGCCTTCAGATGGTCCTGGCGATGACCTCGCTGACCCTGTCGTTACCATCAACGCTATCAACCACGCAGCCCCCCTTGCCTCTCTACCACCAGCCATCAACCTGTCCTCATCCCTTCGCGTCCACCTCGACCGTTCCCTTGTCCTTGACATCCTCCGTGGCTATACAGACGACCCCTACTGTCGCCGCCTCTTCACCCTCTTAGGCTCCTTCCCGAATCTTATAGAAAAGGATGGTTTGCTCTACCTCTCCGGTCGACTTGTCATCCCTCGCATCAACACACTGCGCGAGAAAATCTTTCAAATTGCTCATGACCTCCTTGGACACTTCGCTGGCGAAAAAACTTATGCTCTGTTACGTGATGCGTACTACTGGCCTAACATGCATCGTGATCTTTTGAAGTCATATATTCCCGCGTGTTCCGAATGCTCGCATAACAAGTCTCCGACCACTACTCCTGCCGGCCCTTTACACCCCCTGCCCGTTCCTGATAAACACGGAGACTCTGTTGCTATCGACTTCATTGGGCCCCTCCCTACTGATGACGGCTATAACATGATTGTCACCCTTACCGATCATCTCCATGCTGATCTATGCCTTATTCCCTGTAAGGACACCATTTCGGCTAGGGAACTCACCTCTCTCTTTTTTCATCACTGGTACTGCGAAAACGGCCTCCCGACGGAGATCATCTCAGACTGCGATAAGCTTTTTATTTCCAAATTCTGGCGTGCACTCCATCGACTCACCGGTATCAAACTTAAGATGTCTTCAGCGTACCACCCTCAAACCGACGGAACTAGCGAGCGTACCAACAAGACCGTGATTCAACTCATCCGGAATTATGTCGACCGGCACTAACGCGGCTGGGCTGCAGCACTCCCGAAGGTCCGTTTTGACATTATGAATGCCACTAACAGCTCCACAGGGTTCTTGTTACGATTGGTCTATGGCCCCTATTCTTTTCTCTTCGTCTTAGCCGCGGCGCCTCTCATTGCGCCTTCAGATGTCTCACCAGCTGTCCTTGCTGGCTCGCCCACGCCTCACCGGTCGTCTTACTGGTGTATACCCATCACCATTCCCCTGGACCTGTGGTCTCCGATACTGCGTATCGCCCCGGTTCACCGTTGTCTCTTCGCCAGCCTCTCCCGCTGGCTTATGCCGCTTCCCTTTCTCTTGGACTCTTCCCTTTGGCACCGCGTGCCTTCTTCGCTTCTTTGTTTCACTTATTGCTTCCGACACCTCATGTCGCTTATCCTTATCTCAGGTATTTCACCCGAGCTTCTCTTCTACTGCTCCCGCAGTCCTCGTGCC
>JBBPUL010000511.1:0-10048 GCA_038094675.1 Spongispora temasekensis | reverse complement strand
ACACGAACTTTTTTGTCAAACTCTGGGGGAAATTTGATAGACTTGAGCAACTTGAGCTCCTTGTCGGAGAAGCGCCTGTCCTGGTCTGCGGATGTGCCCTTGAAAAAGCCTTTCTGACGGAATCAAAACTGTGTTATGATGGAAGAGGTTGTCGTTACCTGCATCTGCCATGATGATGATGGTGGTTGGTAACAAAGAACTACACGATTTCGCGCTCGTCAAAACCGACGTTGACCTGCAGCACACCCCGCGAACACAACACACCCAGTCGCTCCCGCACGACCTCCCCGAGCCCGTACTCGCCCTTGTTCGCCACCACAACCCGCACCTCGTCCACCCCAGCCCACACCTCTCGCCCAAACACACCCGCCAGTCCCTCAAAATCGACCGCACACATCGCCCGCAGATCCGCCGGGTACAGCGCCAGCGACAGCACTCGCATCCGCGACTCGATCTGCCCCAGCAGCGTCGTCAGCGCCTCCAGCGCACGCTGCGGCGGCCCCGGCTCCCTAAACGGGTCCACCGGCGGCGGCGACGGCACGACGAGCCCAAAGATGTGGAACTCCTCCAGGTTCCTGTTCTCGGACAGCGCCATCTCCTTCACCAACGCATCTGAAGTGATGCGCCGTTCTCAGTCAGCTCCCAGACGAGTTCATCACTGCTCGACACTCACCCCCCCGCTCCATGAATTCACTGTCAAATCCAATGCACACCTTCTTCAGACTGTCACCTACGCCTCTCAGAAACCGCCCGACGACGTTGGCCTCCGACACGCCCACTCCCCCCATCCTGATGCTTCGGATGCCTTTTGCACCCGCCGTCATCATCCATTCCAAGACAGCCTCTATCGGCACGTTCCGGACCCCTACCTCCTTCAGCCTCCTCGGTGCCAACCTCGCCGCCGTCCCTTCCCCGACCCATGTCTTGGTGCAGTGCACCCCGTCGAGCGTGAGCGCCTCCAGCTCTGCAAACTCGCCGACAAAGTTGTACATGTCCCTCGTCGTGTGGAACACGAACCCGCGCAGCGCAAGCGTTTTCGCGTGCTTGAATGCCTCCACACAAGCCGTCCGCGACCGGCAGGAGAGGTACTCCCAAGTGACGCGCTCCATCTCGAGACTCTGGACGCGGGGGAGATGCACCGCCAGCTGCGGGAGCGCCTCGTCGAGCCACTTGGGATCCCAGGCGTTGCCCCGTGTCTCCCGCACGGACAGGTGCGACACATACCGTCCCAGGTTGGGTATTGCCAACGCGGGTGCGGCGTCGCCTGGTACGCGCGTATACGCATGCAACAGCTCGACAAACGCCGCCGTCTTCTTCCCTCCGTTCAGCCGCACGCTAGCCCATATCCCGATCCGCGCGGTGTTGAGCCAGAGCTTGCATACGCGCGAGCAATTGAGGAGGGTGCTGAGGTCTACAGGGTCGTAGCAGGACTCCTCTAGACACGGTGTCCGAGGTACGCGCCGACCAATGATGTCGATCATTTCGAGGTGGATTTCCGGAGGAAGAAAAGGAAGCGTCCGTGATGTCCGTGTCTCGCCATCAGAAACGAGGCTACGCAGGTTGAGCGACGAGACTGTCATGTTGTAGAGTCCCCAGATAAAGGTGAGTTTTATAATTTGGTATGAGTGTGAATCGGAAGACCCAATTCCTTGGACAGACAGTCAACTAGACTTGGTGTGCTGGCTTCTCCCTTCAAGATGGATTTATAGGCTGCACCGGTTGGGTGGGGGATAGATGGAATGATGGGGGGGGCAATCACTAACACCACGGGAAAAATGTGGACTTGAACACACGAAACCAAAAAAAAGAAGAAACGTTGCTCTAGTCGTGAGTGCGAACGATACATAGGTAACTATCACCCCCCCTTTTATCATCGTGTGCAGAAATCATGGTCGTGTCTAGTCTGAATCCCGAGCAGATATTTTATCGCCGAACCGTTTTTCTCCGATCTGTAAGCGAATTCATCTTGTCCGCCTTGACCGATTGGAGTGTGCAATGCGGTGTGCATTTTGACATGAAATGATATGCGTGCAGCGCCAATTGATTGTGTGTGTGCGATTGGCGGTGGACCAACAACGGATCCGATTCTCTGGCTCGAGCTCAAGGCTCAAGTAAAAACAAGAACCAAAAATAACATTCATGTCTCGTCTACCACTCTCAGGCTGCCATCCTCGCCCCTCCATTGTGGATTCCTCCATGCCTCGCGCTGCTGCATGTACAACGCTGACCGCGCCCGCACAAGCTCCTCCTTGATGGCGATGCCGAGACCGGGGCCTGGATTTGACCGGTTGATGTGAACCGAACCCGCGAGCGTCGGAGGTCGGTGGCGCCGCAATGGGGACGACGACGAACGACGGTGGTCGTTCGTGTGTTCGTTCGTTCGCGCGCCGAATGGGGCGAGCATGTCATTTCATTGATCGGAATTACCCCGGATGCGGAAGGCGGCGCAGTTTCCCCGTCGGTCCGTGTTACGATGCGCGTGGGTACATGCACATATGTGTGTAAGCCCATTGTCGAGGAGAAAAACAGCCCAGATATCGTTCGGGTATAGTACGGGGGGGTGGGGGGAGGGTAGATATCGTCAATTCAAGTAAGTTAAAGGCTTCATGCGCACAGGCGAATACATGGTAAGCAGCCTCGCGGCGACTTGGGCAACTCACCGCTCGGTGCTTGAATGTGTCCGTCCCGGACCGCAAAGACGCTCGGGTCTTCGAGGTACGTGTACAGGACCGCATCTTCGCTGTTGTAGTGTATCTGCCCGCATTGTAGGTATGATGTACACACATGCCATGTGGACATGTGCACTGTGCACTCCATGGATAAAGACTACGAGGGGGCGTTGCGAAAGCAACCAACACTGTGATTTACTTTTTGTCATAAAGTCAATCGGTAAGACAGACTCACAGCTTAACCGCGCCACCCCAACGGCGACGCATGCTGCACGCGCAATCGGGCCCAGCGGGCAGTGCGGCGCAAGAGCCACATCATATGTCTCTGCGAGCGCGGCGATGCGCACGAGTTCAGAGATGCCACCACAGTGAGAAACCTAAAATATGCAATGCCTTCGGAGGTCAGTGGGGGGTTCCAAGGTTATTCATTTCAAAACGTCAACTTGAACACTTGCATCTGGTTGGGCAATGTCGAGCGCTCTTCCCTCAAAAAACGGTCTAAAGTCGTGACGCGAATATAACCGCTCTCCGGCAGCGATAGGAATAGAGGCCGCACGTGCCAGATCCGCAAACTCGGATGGAAAGGTCGCGAGGAGTGGTTCTATGTAGTAGGATGACCCCCCGGGGGGTTACTTTGGCACCGCCAGCGGAGAGAGAGAGAGAGGACTTGCCTTCAATGAACAAGACGCCCTCTGTCTCGAGCAGACGAGCGAGCTGGCGAGCCATCCCCTTGTGTAGTCGCCCGTGAAAGTCGACGCCAACGTCCATACCCAGCGCGCGAACCTCTCTTACGCGCTCGATCGTCGACTGGAGGACGTCTGGAGAATCGATCCAAGCGACGGCTTCTGTAAACAGAAAGGAGTCATGGATGATCGATGCCCACCCCCCCCACTCGGATCAGTTCCAAATGCCAGCAACTTCACCACACCCACTGGTGGCACCACTGGAAGAGAAAATCTTTGGGAGAAAGAATTCACCGGTCGCGTTCATCTTGACAGCTGTGAATCCCTGCTGTTGACGCTCGGCGGCGGCCTCGCGCACGGCGCTGGGATGATCACCGCCGATCCAACCATACACGCGCAGGCGATCCCGGACTTTACCGCCTAGCAGCTGCCACATGGGCACGTCGAGCTTCTTCTTGCCCTTGATATCCCACAGCGCGATGTCGAGCCCGGAAAGCGCCGATTGTCGACAAAAGTGATCACGGCGTTACTTAATGTTGATAGCAGAGAGTACACATCATCATGGCGCAACGTACCATCAAGACTGGACCGCCGCGATAAAATCGCGCTCTGTACGCCGCCTGCCATATGTCCTCGATCCCGTCTGCGTCCCAGCCGACGAAACGGGAGGCGAGGTCTTTAAAGGCACCTTCGATCGCCTCGGTGTGGCCCTTGAGGGTGGATTCGCCCCATCCGACGAATCCGTCTGTGGTTTCGATTCGGACAAATAGCCAGCGATGTGGGACACGGAAGAACTGGGATCCGGAGAGTTGAGGTGAAGATAATTGGTGAGCGACGGGTGGATCGTCCTGGGGAGTGGTAGCACACCTTGATTTTAGAGATCGGACTTGCAGAAGTAGTAGTGAGCGACATGGGTGCCACGAACCGTCGGACGGGGTGATGTGGCACGATCTGAATTTATGTGATCAGGTCAGATGTTTCGATTCAACCGGTCTGGGGCAAGCGGGCCGATTGTCGAGTCGGAGCGGAATCAAAATGTGTCATGATATTGAAACAATTGCGATCATCGATACATGGATAATAAGGAATGAAATATAACAGTACACACTGAATGAACCAATGTTCGCAAAAGAAAGACATAACGAATAACGATACAGCTATTTCATACATTACTTTCCAGTGGAGCTGGAA
Source organism: Spongispora temasekensis (assembly GCA_038094675.1). NCBI lineage: Eukaryota > Fungi > Basidiomycota > Agaricomycetes > Boletales > Boletaceae > Spongispora > Spongispora temasekensis. The sequence continues at coordinate 5,505 of JBBPUL010000511.1, read as the reverse complement.
AACTGAGGCATGTGTGAGCAGACAGGCACACCGGAGCAAGTACGAACGAACCTTCGTGACAGACTTTGTGCCCTCCGAGATGGCGTGTTTCGCCAACTCTCCAGGAAGGATTAAGCGTACCGCGGTCTGAATCTCGCGCGAAGAGATGGTCGATTTTTTCGAATAGGCAGCAAGTTCTATGCACAAGTCAATGAGATGCGAGATACGACGCAATAAACATGCATCATACTGGACGCTTCGGTTGCGATACGCTCAAAGATATCATTTACAAATGAGTTCAAGATGGCCATTGCCTTGTGTGAAATGCCAGTCTCGGGATGGACTTGTTTGAGAACTGGGAGGCCATCAGAACAGACAGTGGCCGTGTGGAATCAACCTCACCCTTGAAAATATATGACGAGTACGTCTCCTTGCGACCCTTTCGGCGTTTCTTCTTTTCCTCGCCAGCAGCCGGTGGTGCGGCTGTTTTGGCGGTCTTCTTTGCGCCCTTGGAACCCCCCTCTACAGTCTTTGCAGGCTGTTTTGAGGCGGTCCCCGATGCGGGTCCTTTGCCAGCAGTGGAGGAGGCGGGCTTTGGGGCCATGATGATAGTAGTAAGCAGCAAACCATTAATATCTAAGCGCTGCCCCTAATATACCCTCACGTGATGTTGTGTATGTTTATTTGTCCCAGCCGCGTCAACGTCACAACGCGTCGAAGGTATAAATACGTGCATTCACGCTCCTTCAGTGCCCACCCCAAGTCAAGTATCATATCATGCCAGCAAAAGGTGGAGCCAAGGGCAAGCTCGGCGGCAAAGTCAAGGGCGAGAAGGGCAGCGTGTCACGCTCGCACAAAGCTGGCCTGCAATTCCCCGTCAGTCGTATCCACCGCATGCTGAGAAAGTCAGCTCTCGGTCGCCGCATCGGCAGTGGCGCACCAGGTGATGATCTCTGTTATCGGGCTATTTATGTTTTTAACGCGAGGGCGCAGTTTATCTAGCGGCCGTGCTCGAGTACTTGGCTGCAGAGATTCTCGAGCTCGCAGGGAACGCTGCACGTGACAACAAGAAACGGCGCATCAACCCACGGCATCTCCAATTGGCGATTCGTAATGACGAAGAGTAGGTCGTGCCTTGTCAAACGTTTTCGTCGCTGATGTGTTGTTGCTTGCAGGCTGAGCAAGCTTCTCGGCAATGTCATCATCTCCGAGGGTGGTGTTGTGCCATACATCAACCCCGCTGTAAGTTGACCCTGGTTAGTTTGGGCACGTTACTCATTCGTATTTTACAGCTTCTTCCGATCAAGAACAAGAAAAACAGTCTCGAGAGTCAGGAGGTGTAACGCAGAACTTGCAAATGTGTAATAGATGTAGAGTATAAAGATGTAATCGGAGACGAGTACTTGTGGGAGCTAAACCGAGCCAATATATCATTGTGTGCATCCTACAATATTGTATACCAACTCGATGGTAGCCCCGTCTAAATGGCCTTGCCCTCCATGGTGCCCTCCACAAGTTCTCCCACCCAGTTTTCAAACAGTTCCTGGACCATGACGCCCTTGTCATCAAAAAAGGCGCTGTACTCCTTGGAGCCCTGTGCGCGGTGCTTGGCGAGGAGGGACTTGCCGCCAGAGGTAGACTGCACGTAGGTGATGTTCAATGAGTAGGAGGGTGCGTTGGCCTGTGAGGGTTGAGACGAGGCAGCAGAGACGGGGAGGGTGCGCGAGGAAATCGTGATGCGTTCGGTTATTATCCGCTTCGAGAACGTCTTGCGCCTCCCCACAAACACGATGTCGCCTTCTACGAAGTAGGCATAGAGTGCCTGAAGGGATGTCAGGATGACATAACTAGAGGGGATATCAGCGACGAGCGTGGCCCATTAATGAAACACATGCGTGATGAAACCGGCCCAGATTGCAGGCTTGGACTGCTCAAACTCGACCTTCCAGCCGTAGAGGCCCGTAGCTGCGGCGACAAGCACACCTGCCCAGCCCAGCGTGAGGCGCACGTCCGTGTGGAGGTGGATCTGCTTGAACAAGTTCGGTCGCGACAGGTACTGCAACGGGGCTGAGCAACAGTATTGTGAACATATGGTGGGCATACGTACTCGCTTGAGGGCATCGTCACAGGTGTTTTTGAGGTCAGTCGGGCTAGCCGCGTTAATTTTGACAGTGTCGCGCTCCTCTGGTGACACCGGGATGCTGAGCGGGCCCGGTGGCTTCTCCGGAGAGGTGACGCTGTCGCGACGAGAGCCCGTGGCGGATGCGGGTGGCGCTGGGGCTGCCGTTTTTTTGAGCGGCATGGATGTCGTTGGAAGAGGAGGAGGAGGAGAAGCCGACGTGTTCGATACGTTGTGTGAATTGGCTTCCTTTTGCAGCGAACTACTCCTGCACCACCACCCACCTCGAGTATGATTGCGATCCTTGGCGGTGGATTGACAGGCTTATCGGCGGCTTTTCATCTGTCGAGACGCCTCCCAACAACGCCCATCGTCCTCGTCAACAGGGACACCCGCCTCGGCGGTTGGGTTCGCTCGCAGAGGGTCGCTCTGCCCACCGCAGACGTCCTCCTCGAAGCAGGTCCACGCACGCTGCGCCCAAACGCACACAGCGTCCTCGAGTTGGTGTGTCCCACTCATTGGCATTGATTAGCGCCGTTGACAGCCGTCGCAAAGGCCAGATTCACCTCCTGCGCCTGTCCGACTCGCTTCTCACAGTACCCAAGTCCGCACCCGCAGCCAGGAACCGCTTTCTCCACTTGCACGGCATCCACCGCATTCCGGACTCGCCCCTCGGGCTCATCAGCTCCCTCTGCGCACCCAACGCACACTTGGCCCGCATACTCTTGTCTGCCCTTGTCCGGGAACCGCTGAGGCCCGCGAACAGGACCCTGGGAACCGACGACGAGTCCGTCGACGACTTTTTCACCAGACGGTTTGGCCCACAGTTTGCGCGGGTGTTTGGCAGCGCCCTCATCCATGGCATATATGCTGCAGACTCGCGAAGGCTCAGCGTGCGCGCTGCCTTTCCCTCCGTGTGGGATGCAGAGGAACGCGGACGCGGGTCTGTCCTGCTCGGACTTTTGCGTGCATCCGATCAATCTCATACTACATCATACGATTTGGGAGATTTACAGGATACGATGCGTTCTGTCTCCGTGTATACCTTCCGAGACGGCATTGGCACCCTCGTAAACGCCCTCGTGGATTACCTTCGCAAGCAACCCAACGTGTGCATGTATACTGGGGTCTCAGTTACCGGGCTTCGTCTCAATTCAAGGACCGACCAACTCGAGGTATGAAGATAGCCCATCGTTGTCGTTTACGTTTTGGCCTAACTACCTTAGGTAACGACGTCATCACGGGAGACCCTTTTTCCAGCGCGGATCATCTCTGCCCTTCCGCTTCCTGAGTTGCGAAGAATACTTTCTCCCTCAACTCCTCTGCCTCATCTGACGGCGAATACGTACTCCTCCGTCACGGTCGTCAACCTCGTGTTCAACTCCCCTTCGTCTTCCGCCCCTCCAATTCATCCGGACGGGTTTGGCTACCTCGTTCCTCGCCCCAAAGACGATTACGCTTCAGTCCAGGGCTCTGGGATTCTGGGGTGCGTCTTCGACTCGTCTTCTACCGCCGCGCAAGACACCCCAGGCATCGTCAAGATGTCCGTCATGTTGGGTGGCCCATATATGTGCGGCCCGGCCCTTCCGCAGATTGATATCCCGATCCTGCTTTCTGAGCTTTCGGATCAACTCGGACAGCCTCTTCCTTCACCCGTGTTTGTCAAAGTTCACTCCAACGCGAGATGCATACCATTGTACGCCGTCGGCCATATACAGCGGATGGACGAACTCAACAGGGCGCTTGCCTCCGAGCCATGGAATGGTCGCATGCAAGTCGTGGGTGCGGGGGTGGGCGGCGTCAGCGTCGGCGACTGTGTGGAGGCAGGCAGGACCGCCGGGCGGACGTGGAGCTAAGCCGGCTCGTGTGTGAATAATAATCTAGTGAGATCTCAATTCGCAATCGCATTCGTTGCAATGTTTAGTGAAATTCGACGATCGGACCTTGTCCCACAGCATCCCACGCTTCGTGGCGCTTTCTAGCGATAGGGGCGGTGAACTATGGTCCTTTCATAAAACACAGGCCAGGCGAAATCGATGCCATCGATGTGTGTGTCTGCCGCATTGTCTTCTCGTGCAGAAGGGACCTGCCAGGGGCCAATATTATTGGCTCCGTCGCGAAACTAAACCAACGTCATATCATATCATCCAAATGTGTTTGCTGACCGGTTTGGAACCTTAGTAGCACGCCCCACAGCCTGAGCGTGGTTTCATTCACCCACCTCATATGCGCGGGGCCGCGTCCACATCCGAGCCCGTACCAATGCTTTCGCGATAATTCGGTCAACTCGAACGACCTGGGATCCGTTTAGCGTTTATCTAGGCTTTCATTCCGATCGTTTTCAGCGGTCGCCTGAAACGATCACGATGTTCGCAATCCGATACATGATGACCACGGCGGATTGTCGTGGCCTTCAGCGCGTCTCCACAAAACGTGTCTCGACCCTTGCGGTATTTGAGCTCCTGTATACCCGCACGCCGCTGGAGCCGTTACATGCTCGCTTTTTATTTCTTTTACCGCAGCGTTCGTTTTCCCAAGATTTCCCGCTTAGACGGATCCCGCGAGCTCCTCGTCTTCCTATCCTCCCGCTCTTGCTCTTCTGTGACGACAGAGCGCTTCCCTCCCATGTCCATACCTGTTTACAGACACAACGTGAACTATGACGACTGGGAAGTCGCGTCGCTGTATGGCAGCGATGACTGTGAAAGCCTAGGTCGGAGTGCAGACGACGGGTCTCTGTCCTCCTCAGGTTACTTTGATGAGCCTCCACGACGCATTCTAGCTCAAGACGCCGTTCGTCGACGTATCGAATATCCAGTGGCAGTCCCACTGCAACCACCACAACAACTATCACAGCGTGAAAACTATTCCCCCGTCCATTCTCGCAGTCGATGGGATGTACGACATGTCGTACCCGGAAAAGACAGCGGTTTCCGCTCTCCACCAGCTCCCATTGTGCCCCCACCGGGCGTTATCTTTCCTCGTCAAGATTGGGCGCATTCGCCGTCGCATCATTCTCCGCCACCGCCGCCGGAGGCATACTGGCATTCGCCCGCTGGTCATGGCATGCCTATGCCCCTGTCCATGTCCATGCCGTCTGCACCCAACATGAATGGACCATCGGACCTGCCCAAAAAAATGCCTGCGGGTCTGGACCTCAGGGCCATGAACGACGACGGGTCGCACTCGCCACCGCCGGGCTCCTTACTGCTCGCGCCATCCTCGCCTCCGCAGGCTGCGTCCTCCTGCACACTGACAAGGCGGCCGTCGCCGAATATGACAATGATCGGGCACGGACTCGGGCACGCTCCGCCGGCGTCCGGCGCCGGGGGAACAGGCACTCTTGCTGCTGCTGCTCCGACTACGGGTACAGGGTCGACTACGATCGTGGGCACGTATGCTCCACC
>JBBPUL010000510.1:0-18888 GCA_038094675.1 Spongispora temasekensis | reverse complement strand
GTATGGGGTACACTTGGTAGATTTCAAAGCACATGTGACTATTCAATTTACTATCAGGTGCTATAGAGAGTCTCTAAGCATCACATTGACTATTCAATATCTGTATAGTAACCAGGTTGCTACCATACTATTTTTTGATGGATTGGATAGACTTGGTAGACCTACTGGATGCTACATAGAAAGTCTGAATGTCAAAATCACTAGATAGTGCTATAGAGTAACTGATTTGCTACCAGGTTTTTTTTTTTTTACAGATGTTCAAAGGCCAACTAAGCTTGATGCGAGCTTATACATCCAAAAATGCTCAATTTCACAGTATAATTCGGCCAGCAACTCATCAATTTGCAAGGATACGCTTGGGAACAGCTAGTTTTATGTATTATAGTTAATTACGACCACTTCTAATATTATTCAAGGGTGAATTGCGTGTGTTTTTCTCGATTGACGCAAGTGCCGGTGCTGACGCAAGTGCCGGTGGATCACTGTACCCGCCTCTTCGCCCGCCCGTAAAGTTCTCAGTCTGGCACCCTTTCTCTTTCTTCCATTGTTCCGCGCAGGGCGTTGACAACTTGCCTCCATCGGCTACGGCACAGCATTCCCCACTCTTCCTGTTTTTCGCTCTTTGCCCCCTCTCTCCCCCTCTCTCTCCAGAACCACCACCATCCCAACCATGACTCGCGCGTCCTTTTCCAATGCTGCCTTTGCCCAGCTCGTCAGTCGTCTCCGCCACACCAACGTCCGCTATGACCGCATCGCGCACCACATCCGGAGCCGCATCCGTCGCACTCACCACGCCAGACGACGCGCATTCTGCGCCGGCCTGCGCATAGACACATGCAAGGCCCGCGCTCTGTCTGGAAAGTCCGTCTTTCTCCATCCGGTCATCCTAGACAGGTCTCCCGCCACCAGCGGCCCGATACAGAGCCCCTTCCAATCACAGGGCGGTCATGCCACCACCAACACCACCACCACCAGTACTGCCACACATCCCGAGACGAGGGAATGGGGCGGCGCCTCCCTGAGGAATTTGCCCGAGGTTCGCCACTGGATTCGTCACAGTAGTGACGGACGGCCGCGTATCATGCTGCGTCTTCCGCCGCTCAAGCTCCAGCTGAACATCGACTATTCATGCGGGTATCACGCATCGGGGTCCGAGCCTCTGCACCTGCAGGGACCCATACCAGTGCCGGGAGCCCCACGATTAACGCCGAGGCAATTGCCAGAAGATGAAAGTGGCATGGAGGCGATGGCACCAGAGTCTCCATCGTCACGTATGTTGTGTTATCACACTGCGTGTGTGATCGCGGCGAACTGATCCGCCCGTTATCGTTTGAAATAGCTGTGGTTGACTCGGAATTGGATTCGCTGCTGGCGCCGGTACGTGGCGCATGTGATTGCTTCTACGGTTGCGCTGTAGGCTGATCTTGGAAATGATGGATAGTGCGGTGTCGGTGTTTACTCTGGTCTGTGTATCACAATTCCGCCACGCAATCTGAAGCGGAAGCTGGAAGAGGCTGAAGATGATGGGAGCGCTGTATTATCTCAACCTCTCAAGGTATTTGTCACACTCCGCTTCGCGTCTAGTCTCTCATGCCCTATACTGCGTGCGGCCAGCGTTTCTTTGGGACCCGATGGGATGAATCTCGGTCCCAGCTTTGAACAGGCCATACATGTCTGTCTTGTTCATCACTTCCCATGCCCATGGGTGTCTGTGGGCATGGCGATATATCCTTTTCTGCACGTTTTATCATATTTCCCGTCAGCGCAACATTTTTTGGACACTCGAATGTATGCGCCGCATAGTCAGTGCACTGTGGCACTGTGGCTATTGTAGATCCCATTAAACTCAGTGCTTGAATTCCCTGAATATCAGAGTATATGCCTGAGATTCACAGGATAATGACATCAAAATGAAGTGGTATGAATTTACTTTGAATCTCACTTCCTAGGATGTAATAATATTTGGTCGCGCCACGGCTGAGATTCATGTCTACTGTCACTTACCTCGCACTGACTCGCTTAATCCCATTAGTTTCAGTTACACAGTTACATTTATTGCTGATTTCGTTCCAGGTGGGTTGTGTCACTGAATTTGGTTGACCAACTCATTTTCAGGTATATTCAGTTCGCCGAGTCTGCGGAACTCAACGGCCCGATCTACATCCTTCCGTCCTCTGATGTGGTGGCAAGACGTCCTTGTGGCCGCCAACCGCTCTGTTCCTTTTTTTTTGCTCTTTTTCAGACCACAAATGATATTTGTATAGGTATGTGCAATACTCCCGCGAAGCCGATGAGCGCGCCCCTGTGCGCGTTTGAAGTTCAGATCGCGTTTGACAAGATCTCTGTCAAGGCTCTCATGGAAGAAACAGCGGTCGTTCGGCTTTTGGGGTCCTCAGGCTCGCAGATGCTGTGATGGGTACGTGATGTCGTCTCTGGAAGAACAGCTTATCAGCGCAGATATGTCCTTGTATTCGGATGTGACGCTGGCGGAGGCGGAGGACACGCGCGTCATGTCACGGTGGAGCTGTGCTCTCCCTTTCTCTCTCTCGAAGATATCCTGTGGGCCTGTAATCGTTATCTCTTTTTCGCGTTTGTGTGGTGGATGTTTTGGAAACGAGTTGAATGGTTTGCGCTGTAATCCGAGATCGCGGATGCTTCGCCGCCGCGAGCAGATGGCATTCAAGTTCAAGAGCCTATCTTCCGCTCCAAAGGGACCGAGAAAACGAACGTGCGTGGTGTAGACTGGTTCACGCTCGGGGGACGCTCTCTGTAGACACGACAGATTGTCTGTCTATCCCTAGTCTCTTAAGCAGAAACTCATAGGTTGGTTGCCAATCAGCAGTATTTCCGAGCAAAAGCGCATCGATGCGTCGAGACGTCGGGAACGAACGGCGCTGTTAAACGCCATCCCTGCCAGTTTCAGCAACGAGGCCACGGCCGTTGAACGGTTGGCAGTGACGTCCAGCTTCTGCTTCCCGTCGACACGAAAAAAAAAAGTATTTATAGTGGAAGTAAGTGAAACAGATCTATGCGTGTGTGCGTGTGGAACCTAATCCAATACCTACCAGCTGAACCATGTCTGAGGAGATCTACTCAGATCAGCAAACTAACTCTGTCTGTCCAACTCTGTCCAGAGCTGTCCAGAGTTGGACAGACAGAGTTAGTTTGCTAATGTGGTTGCAATCTCTCTGCAGCCTATAAACAGTGTCTAACTGTTCAGAATGAGGTGTGGAAATTGGGGTCTGCAGTTGATGTACGCGCTAGCCATGGGGGGTGATGAAGAAAAAGAAAATGAAGAGACACTTGATTGCATGTGATGTGCAAAGAACAGATCCAGGACCATTGTTAGTTCAATCTCCGCCAGTGTACCACCTCTGATAGTCTGATACTGAAGCCTATTAGTTGCGAGATGCCCTTGAGTAATTCACAGGGAGTGTACCATTGAAGGCATGCCATTGGTGTACAATTGTACATGTATACAGCATGTTGTACTACATTTTGAATTTCCCAAAGGTTTGAGGGAAGGCAAGCATGTAACTGCATTGCCTGTGCCTTATCCATAAGGGTACATTTAAGGCATTCTGCACATCCATTTTGTTGGTGTACATAAGGGGTGGATTGATGAATGCATATTCCATTATTTCACATAGACTCTGTGAAAGCTTTGGAGATGTATTCTTTACCAGCATCACTTTTCCATTCTTTGATCTGTGCATTATACTGAGTTTGCACAAAGAATACAAATTGCTTGGTGACTCAAAGGGTCTGGTCCTTAGACTGGATTGGGGTGACCCATGCAGAAGAGGTATAGTCATCATGGAAAACTATGATGTATTTGTACTTGTGGTATGATTCAACCTCAAATGACTTTAGGTCAGAGTGTACAAGCAGGTGGCCCATTGAGGGGCAAGCCCCTCTGTCACTGTAATATGTAATTTAACAGTACAAATTATCATGTACCATTACATATGTCTGCAGTTGTGCAACAATGCACCAATAGGCACAATGGCAAACACATCAAAAACAAAGATGACATACTGCAATCTTGGGATCATGTGAACCAAATCACATAATCCTGGTGACAATGTTGTAGCCAAGGGTATGTACTTTGTTTGTTCCCATCAAAGCAAAGTGACATTCCCACAAGTGATTGTGGGGCACTGCACACCCCAGTTTGGAGTTAGGTATTGCAATAGTTTTGCACCTCACTGTACATATATTATTTGTTGCACACAGCAATCCACTGCTACAGTATTGTACTGGTCAACATTTTTAGTTATGTATCATGTCCATCATTGTGCCTACTGCTAGTAAGTGTTTTTAGGACATGCACACTGCAGCACATAGTAAATAAATTAGGACTTAAAATGCCATGTAGTTTTTGAGGACTGAGTAAAATATATAAGATGAGATTAGTAAAATAACCAAAATATATGTTGGTGTATATATTGACTACACTATCACAACATCATATTGGAGCAACTTATAAATATATAATTGCTCAACCCCTCTATACTTTCTATGTTATAGAGGAGAAAGATTTTTTTTGATGTTTGCTCAGCTATGGTTTTTAGATGAAGTGCTTAAATATGTGTATCACAGTGTACATACATACCTCAATAATATTTCAGATGGCACTTGAGTATATATATATGTCTGTGGATTAGAACTCAGCCTGAAGTGGCCCACATTATCTAAGGTCACTTTTTGTGCTTAGTTATGTCATGTAATATATTATCATTATGAGTCATATATTGTATATCATATATATATCATATTGTCAGCCCAAACTAGCTCCAGCTTAATATGTGAATCTGCATTTTATCATGTTATATTCATTGTTTTTAGATATAAGCATAATGTATTCTCTGGCAGTGGAAACTAAACTAAATATATATCTTTACATGAATACCAATGATGCTGTATAAAGTGTAAGAAGAGGCTATGAGGTGAGGTGAGAGAACTGAAAAAAAAAAGATGTGAGCACACATCTATAAGGAATGAGATGACATTACAGTAACATGATAAGACAGGATCTGGTATTTGATAATCATTGTCCAGCGTACTAAGCTATGTATTATAGATAAAATAGTGTGCACATACCACACTCACTTCTGAGTCTAGTTTGCAGTAGAGAGATAGATGAGAATAGCCATCTTATTAGCCTATGCAAGCAGTTATTATGACAGAGCAATGCAGAGCTGCAGGAAGCAGTGTAGCAATGTAATGAGAGGAACAGTCCAGGCATATTGGTCCTCACAGCCTGCTAATGAGGGTGTGGGATTTTGTATTCAGTTCATGTGGCACAAAATCCTGCTGCTCATCACCTTACAACTTTTTAATCAGCAATAACTGCTTAGGCATGTAAGCATGAGAGTTAATACACAATTCAGAGCTATAGTGAATAGTGATCTAAACTACTGTTATGAGCCATCATTTGAAGATGCTGTAGGCAAAGTAGAGCATTAAACAATCATGCAAGTCAGGTCTGAGGATGCAAGCAAGGGTTGGGCAACTCACAATAGCATAGAATCTCCATCAGATACAGATAATCTCAGAGTGAATATGGAGCAGAGTCTCAAAAGTGTGTGCTGGGGTTGATAGATGGAAGGGTGAGTGCAGCTGGGTTTGGGAAGAGATGAGTGGATGAGTGCTATAGCTGTAGACTGAGAGCATCTATAGGCAGTGCAAAGCACAACATGGTGCCTCTCTCTTTTATTTTGTGTATTCTTGGAACCACTGCCTTTTTGACTCATTTCTTCAGCAGCACCTCACTTCTCTCTTATCATCAATTTCTTATTTCAGTCATGCAGCCTTACCACAGCTTGATCTGTATGCAGGACTCCTTATGTATAAATAGTGTATAGATACTTCAATGTAAGGCAGCTTGAGCCTACTCAAGATAGCAATCTATTGTGTCTTTGACCCTCTCACTCACTTTCCTCACTCTCCTCTAATTTACTTGACCTTGCAGTGTCTTTGATCAAGGGTACTCATTCTTTGTTTCTTGTTGTCACTACATACTTTCCAAAGCAGAGTAGTCATAAGTTGCTGTGCATTGTGCTCAGAACTCATACCTCTTGTCTCTCATCTCAGCCTTGTGGCTTTAGGTTGCACATCAAGTCCATAGCTAACACTACCCATGCCTGTCATAACACCCTTCATGTTTTATAGTATTAGAAATGCTGTTGAAGATAGTAACAGCCTGATTCACTAATTTGTGCCAAGTAAAATGCAATATGTTGTGTTGTACTCTAATATATAATGTTAGACTTGATGAAATTTGCTGTATTTTATCATTTTGTGTGCACATATAGGCTAGAGCACGGGTAATCCACAGGTGTCCAAGCACCAACCCGAAGCCAGACCCGCTGCCAACCCATACCCTCACAAAGGAGTTTGTGCATGGGTCAGATTAAAATTACCTGTGAATAACCCGTTGAGGGTTTATCTGCAGGTTTATTGTATATATGCAACAGACATTAGCTATAATTTGATTGTGTCCCAACTACTCTTGAGTCCATGGCTATTATGTTTCCCAACCTCCGGCAGTTCTGTAACCTTCTTTACATCATCATTCTGCACCAAATTGAGTTTGCTCCATATACCGAGGCAGACAAGTGCGCAAGTTGATTGGATGGATAGGTGTGATCGGACATGTGAAAGGAGGAGTTGACCACAGCTGAACAACTGCTCAACATCAACAGAGGTAGCTACACATTACAATGGTCGTCAGTAAAATATAAAATAAAAGTAAAAAAGAAATACTTGCCCAGAATGGTCAAGTAGTTAAGTGCCATACATGAGAGGGATGGATAGATGTGTTGGCGCTCATGCCACCATGTGATTGCATTGGTAACATACTCCACATCAGTGCTGAGATAGCGGTCAAGTTCAGAGCCAAGATCACTCAGCTTGGGAGATGCAAGGGCTGCAAGGTTGTCAAACATGTTTGCTCTCTTGTTTGCACAGTGCTCGCTGGAGTTATTGTCAACATCTTCTGGATTATCCAAGTCTGAGTCAGCAATCTCAAGGGCTGTGTAAGAGCATTCGAACTCGTTTTGCACAAGGTTTTCAGCTGTTGAGATCCATTCGGCCTCTCAGTTCATTTTTTTGAAGTAGGTGATCTTGTGGCGAGGATGAAGGACTGTTCAAGCATGAATAATAGATTGTAAAACAATGGAGATTACTTACTCATTGTGATCTGGTAGACTTCAGAACTGTCGGTTAGTGAGTAGTAGCAGTTAAGTGTCTTCCTTGCCAGTGAAACAGCAGTGCGAATGGATAGTAAGTACTTGCAGTCACGAGAGAATTTGCAGAGCTCTTGATTGATATGATCCATGGCAGGTATGATGGTGGCAAGGTTGGGCGTCGCTCACAAGAAGAAAAGGGTTGCATCTTTGAGGACCTATTGGCAATGTAGGTGATTATGTGAGCAGTAAAAACACGAGGTAAGAACATGAGGAGAATGCCATGTGAGTACTCACCCTCAACACTTCATGTAGTTGTTCAATCACCATCCATTCTTTGTCAGATAACTCAAACTTTCTCAGCCCAAGCTCCCGTTTCTGGGTGATTCCATCAACTGCCTCTCGATGTTGCAAGGCATAGTCCAACATATTGAATGTCGAATTCCACCGAGTCGCCACATCCCATGGAAGATATGTCAACTTCAACTTCAATATTTCGAAGATCTCACACCAGGCGGGGAGGAGGATGGTGGTCAAGTGGATGATTTTGTAGCCCAGTTTGCATGTCTAGGGGAGTCTCAGACTCAAATGTGAGTTTTTTTAATGATACTCGCACCTTAAACAGTGCCGCTTTTACAGGATATGTTGTTCTCTTTAGCTCCTCGCGCTCGCTTGTCATCAGTTCCCTGGACTCATCAACCCACCCCTCATCATTATCATTGATCAAGTCCTCAGCTTCATCATCATCAAGTTCATCCTCATCATTCATGCCAGCATTGCTATCGGACTCTTCCAAGTCCTCCAAAGAGGACTCTTCCTGCTCACTACTGATGTCCGTTCTGTTTAAATCCTTGGTTGTGGTGTCAAGTGCATCAGGAAAATTTTAAAGAGATTATAATGCTAGATAAGGGTAGATAATTCCTGGCAGACATTATATGCTCAGTGAATATTCACAAATGAGTTCTTAGATATATTTATTTGACAATATTAAATATATATAACTATAGATATTAAGAAATAAATGCATTTATTGCTATATTATAATTTTTAAAGAATTATTCAGATTAATTATGACTTAAAAGTTTTCCTGATGCCAAACTGATGAAGTAGCAACTTCGCTACTAAATTTATGACATGCAAAAAGCAACGCATTTGGCTTGCACGACCCGCAAACATCAGCACCAAGTCACTAAGCATATCCACCATCACATCGTTGTTTGAGGCATTATCACAGGTCACAGAGAGTATCTAGTAGGCAAGTGGTCAGTATTAGATGAAGTACATTGTTGATATAATGGTAACACTGACCTTATCTGCTAATCTGAACTTTTTTAGCACATTTTCAAACACCTTTGCCAGCTCATGACTGGTATGTGACTACTTATCATTTAATCATTCTTATTGTGGACTTAGATAGACTCAGACTCACTGTGGCAACCTCGACAATGTCCAACAGCATTGACAGAGGTTTTTCTTTGTGCTCCAAGTGCACACAGAAAGCCACAAATGCACGGTGGTTAGGTAACGACCATGTGTTGGTCGTGAAGTTTAGCTTGCCACTATAAGTCTATAATTGGTATTCAATCTTACATCTTGTCACATATCAAAGCATCACTAACCTTCAACATTCTAGCTATCCTTTCTTGTGTGCAGGCAAATACAAGTTGAACATCTCAGGCGACAGTCCATCTGGATGGTAAGTAATAATGAGGGTGACCTGTTTTCATTAGTACTTGATAATATTCATCTTTGACTATCAAAAATGGTCAGAGATTCTCAGATATCCAGCAGACGATCACAGCACTACAGAAAATCATTCATTCAATGCTATGGATCAAGATTCAAAGGGTGTGTCACCACGCCGAGTTTCCACTGGAGTATGTGCCCGATGTGAGTAGGCAACCTTATTGGTTTGTTCGAATGCTGATTTGATTGTTCCATTCTTTAGGTTTCCATTTCGGAGTGCCTCACACACTTTGGTGCTATCTTTCAGTGCCTTGTCTGCAGTACTCACGATCTCAGTACCCCAACAGCTCTTAGCATGCTTTTGCAGGTTCCCCATGGATCTTGTGTCCTTTGTGTCCAAGTACTGGCGGATTGTTGTGCAGCAACCATGTGCACCACAGACAAAGTCATGAGCCTTCTGGCCATTGATCTTGACAATACGTGGTTTTGGTTCGAAAAAGCCATATACGGGTGCATGCCACTCTTTTCTCAGTTGCTCTGTTCAAACCTAAGTGAATACGGGCTTCATTTTCTATTGTAAAAGGAACTTACTGAGTTCTTCCTCTGCAGTCTCTGGTGTCACGTCCTTGATGGACTCATCATCTGTGTCAGCAACACCCTGGACAGCCTAGCTGTCAGATGTGTGATTCAAGATTATATCCCATGGTGGTTGTTACCTGCGCACTAGGACCATCATCAGAGTCCTGCCCACTCTGGGTATGTGTCGTCACTGGTCTAGCTGCATTGCTGACTGTGCGTGCTGTGCAGCATTGTTTTTTCCCCTTGTTAGGAGCTTCATTGCCAGAACCATCGGAAGACTCATTGCCTTGAGGTTACTTCCTTTTCTTCGACAATGTTAAGTCTGTTAGTTGCTTCTCAAGTGCAGCTTGGGCCTTTTCTGTTTGCTTTCGGACATATTTAGCACCAGCAGTCTTGGACATTACTACTCGGCACTGGGTCGGGTGTCTGTGTGCCGGTGTTAGAAAGACTCAGAGTACTGGAGTTTGCTTTGTTGACTTGTGTATATTTATTATAGTCAATGTGGCTGAGATGCAGGCTCCTATATGTACTAGCTATGGGTGGTGGGTAATTAAGGGATGGGTGTGCGGGTAGAAAATAACAGACCCAAAACCTGATCCGCGCATGACCTGAACCCTAACCTGCATGGGTTACCCAAACCCATGCCCTAGCCTATGCACATATTGCTGAGACAGCAGGTGAGTGACACTCTCATGGTAACTGTACTAAGCCAAATAAAGAACCATGTGGTTTTGGTTGTAGCTGATGTAAGTAAAAAGAGTGATGGCTAAGTACATGATGTACCTTTCTCATGCCTTACCCACTGTAGCTTAGATTTTATGGTGGTGGAAGTGGAATAAACAATATTGTTTGGATGTGTTTGGATCAGGTTGAATAGTTTAAGCATCACATGACCCATTGCTGACATAATATCTCACTAGAACATGTACTTTGTATATTCTAATATATTAGCAACAAAATTATTGCAATGACATAATGTGTGAAAATGGCTATATCTCCACAGCCATGGACCAAGTCACATGATCCAGGGGGCAATACTGTAGCCAAGAGTATGTAGTTTATTTGTTCACACCAAAGCAAAGTGAAATTCCCACAGGTGATTCCTGCGCAGGGTGCTGTGTATCCCAGTTTGGAGTTAGGCATTGCAATGTTTTTGTTGCCCACTGTATGTTAGAAGCACTAAACATAGTCACTGTGAATGACACAAAGAGTTACATTTGATATGCAGGTTACATGTAGTAGAACAGCAGTAATTAAAACAAATTATATCTGGTACATCTATAGATTGAGAGCACATCCAGAAGGGTTGAGGTTATGCTTAAAGCAAAAGGAGGCTATATCAAATACTAATAATAATCAAATACCCTTGTTAATTCAAAGGCCCAAAAACCAGTTTTATAATATGGTTGTCTTAAAAGTATCTCAATAGCATGTAAATAAAATTATATGACTCTAAAAGCAATTCTATAGTCAAAGATATGTTCTAGTTATCTCCCTAGCAAAGCTAAGTGAGATTATCACAGTATTTAGCAGTGCACTTCACACAGACACAATGGCAGACACTTGATGACAAGAATGATATCCTATAAATGCATCAAGTGCCATTAATTGCCAGCACTGGCATAATGGCAGATATGATGAAAATGTGTCAGCCAATATGTGCTCATATAAAGATGCTGACACTAATAATAATGTGCCACTACCAAACATGCTAACTGGCATGACAGTGATACATTGTCACATTAATAAAATCAGTTGACTGATTAGCCTCTTTATATGGCAGTGCTCCTATATAATCTCATACTGATCTGGTGGTGATGTATCCATTCTGACAACTCTCTGAGTATTTTTGTATCTGGCTGCCATCATAACACAAATGGTTAATGCCACTACTCCACTACCACCACCTTCACCTCCTCCCAGTTCTTCTACTCCTTCTTGGGGCTAGACAAACAATGAAGAATATATGAGTAGGGACTATGACTGGACTGGTGAGACTGACAATATCAAGGCCCTGCTAGACTCAGTCTATAACCTCTTTATCTTTTTGAAAGAAACTTTTTATATTCTTCACATTTCATGTAGTCACTGAATAATCTCAAATGAACTAGATCAATGATGTAGTATTACTAATATGATATCATACCTTATGTAAGCCTCATATCTTATTGTATATATACCTTTATTCTGTAGTAGTTCCCCATTCTCAATATATATTTTTTCTACATAGCTTCACTCTTTGTGTGAGTTAGGTGTAAGAGCATTGTTGTTCTTCATCCCTAACATTATATTGAGAATATCTATTGTTTGCACTACATCCACTTCAGGCTTCACATCTTATTTCTACTTTTTTTACCTTCAGCATTTCTTTCTTTGAAAATGTTGTTGTTCTGCTGATTCATAGGCTGAAAGAAGATTTAACTGTCATTATCAATTTTTTCTATGTGACTGCAGGGAGTAAAACACTCCCATACTGAATATTTGTTTATATGGTGGTCCACTGTCCCTTCAGTTCACTTTGCTAAGGCTTAGACCTCATTTAAGAGGACATGCTTAGCCATCAAAAAATAAGGATTAATTCCTTTACACATAGTGGGTTAGTGCAGCTGTTCTATAAAATCTGGGCAAATAAGACCATCTAAATTAGAGTTTGCTTTGGCATTCTTCTTTATTAAAAAAAAAAAGATAAAAGACTTTTACCAGTATAGGATTTTTACAAACTTAACAGTATAAATGAAGCACACCATGGTGAGCTATCAAGGAAACTCAGAAGATTGTAAGAGGGCACATTGGATAGTGGCCTCAAGACATTCTTGCAGGACTAGATGTGCTAGGCAGTTTGTATGCCTGGATCCTTGTGTGGCAAGAGGGTGGTTAATGTAGAGAAAGCAAGAAGCAATCTATAACAAGAAAACTTGAATATATATATAAAGACTAGGATGCTACTAACTACAGAGAATCCTATATATACTATCGGCTATCATGCATGGACCATGTGCAGTATGCTAGCCTAAAGTAATATACACTAATTATGAGGTGCTTGGTAATACTATGTATGATGTATGCTATAATGTAATAGATCAGTAAGCAATGATGTCATTCTGTAATGTCACCAGTCTAGACTCTGGTCATGTGATGACCTAGACTATGTATGTCTATAGATAAGATAGACATGTGGCTAAATAAGATAAGCACTGATGATAAGATAAGATGAGACAAGGTCATGAAAATGAGAGATACAACAGTAACTAACAAAATTAATATCCTCTTCCTTTATCAACAAACTGGTGGACAAACTTAAAAAAGCTGAATACTTCACCAAATTAGACATTTATTAGGGGTATAATAATGTCCATATAAATGATAGAAATGAAAGAAAAGCAGCATTTAGAACCAACAGACTTTTTGTTGTGTTCTTTGGACTTATCAATTCTCTGGCCACATTTCAAACCATGATGAATTACATCTTCATGATCTTGTCAATAAAGAAAAAGTCATTATAGATGACATTATGATCTATACCAAAATCCTGGATGAACATGTTAAAATAGTCCACAAGGTATTACAAATACTGAGAGACCACAAACTTTATTTAAAACACACCAAATGTGAATTTTTAGTGCTCCAAATAGAGTATTTGAGCTTATAATATCAAAAAGAATGGTTAAAATAGACCCAAAATAATGAATGCCATTAAAAGTTGGCCCCAGCCTTTCTTAAGAAAAAGGCTCAGAGGTTTTCTTGGTTTTCTAAATTTCTACCATTACTTTATCAAAGATTTCTCTCATATTGCAAAGCCTCTCAATAATTTAACATCAAAAAAGAAAGTTTTTGTATGAGATGATGATTTTCAAAAGGCCTTTCTTCAATTAAAAATGGTTATCATGGATGCAGTCAGCTCTATACATACAGTGAGGTGCAAAACTATTGCAATGCCTAACCCCAAACTGGGGTGTGCAGCACCCCATAATCACTCATGGGAATGTTACTTTGCTTTAGTGAAACAAACAAAGTACATACCCTTGGCTACAACATTGTCCCCAGGATCATGTGATTTGGTTCACACACTCCCAAGATACATCCATTTCAAAACAGTAATACCATTGCAATAGTTTTGCACCTTCTGGTATGTTGGATATATAGTACTTGGTATAACCTCCCTTTGCCTTAATAACTGCCTGAACCCTTCTAGGCATGCTCTCGATCAACTTCTGACACTCCTCAGCTGGTATCCCCTCCTAATCAACCTGAACTCTCTCCTATAATTCATGAATCCCCTTAGGAGAAGATTCATGATTTGCTAGTCTCCTTTTGAGGTAACCTCAGAGATGCTCAATGTGGTTAAGGTCAGAAGACTGTGCAGGCCATATCATATTATGAGAATCCTGCTCATAAAGCCAATCCTTCACCTTCTTGCAAGTATACTTGAGGTTATTGTCCTGCTAAAAGGTAATGTTAGGAGGATCAAGACCATAAAACTGTAGAGAATATAGCAGTTCATCCTTCAAAATCTGAAGGTAAAGGTCTCCATCCATCCTACCATTAATCTTGATAGTATAGCCAACTCCCTGCCAAGTCATACACCCCCACATCATCAAAAAACCACCTCCAAACTTGACTGTACTTTCCACCACCCTATTACTGACCACTTCCCCTACCTTTTTCCACACCCACTTGCACCCATCTGACCCTAGGCAATTTATTTTGGTCTCATCAGACCATACTACCTTCTTCCAGTCCAGAGTCCAATCCTTATGGGCATAAGCAAAGTCTAAATGAGCCTTTTGATGCTTAATTGAAAGAAGAAGTCATTTTGACTTGACCACAGCTTTCATACCTGTCTTCTTGAAGTGTCTGTGTAGTGTGGAAGTAGAGAGAGACTGGTTGACTATATTTGTGAGTGCCTTAGTAACCTGAACAGCATTCTCTGCCTTTTCAAAGGAGATGAGATAAATGGCATAGTGGACATTAGCAGAGGAAAGCTTGGATAGACAACCTCCAGCAGCCTTCTGAAGCTCAGAACACTCTTTAGAGTGTATTCTGGATATGGTAGACACATGGAGACCAGTAGAAGATGCAATGGAGTTAGCAGATTGACCAGCATCAAGCATAGAGAGGTGTTATGATTGATCTATGGCCCCTATTCTTTTCTTTCTTGTCTTAGCCGCAGCGCCTCTCATTGCACCTCTAGATGCCTCACCAGCTGTCCCCGCTGGTTCGCCTATGCCCCACCAGTCATTCTACTGGTGTATACCCATTACCTTTCCCTTGAACCTGTGGTCTCCGATACTGCATATCGCCCCGATTCACCATTGTCCCTTAGCCAACCTCTCCTGTTGGCTTATGCCACTTCCTTCTCTCTTAGACTCTTTCCTTTGGCACCACGTGCCCTCCTTGCTTCCTTGTTTCACTTATTGCTTCCGACACCTCATGTCGCTTATCCTTATCTCAGGTATTTCACCCGAGCTTCTCTTCTACTGCTCCCGCAGTCCTCATGCTGCAGCACATTCTCTTCTGATCTTCTCTGCTGCGCATTTGCTTCTTATTTCCAATCCGCAGTCTTCTCCTTACTCATTCATACTGCGGATTACTCATAGATGCTTATCCTCTTTCCTCTTATGTCTTCCTTTGTCTCTGACTCATTATTGAGTGCAACACCATGCAGCTCGTGTTCGATATGAATCTTATATTGCACTGCTCTTTTTAGCAGGTGCACTGCTTCCTCATTGCTACATTTGGCATCCGAAAAGAATGCCGCAAATTCCCACATAAAGGTTGTGAAGTCGCCAGTTTGTTTTAGGTTTAATAATTTTTTATAGGCTTCGTGGCGAAGCGTGCCTATAACGAAATATGTCGTGATCTCGGCCTCGACTTCTGCTACCGAAGGCCAATCATTGACATCCTTATCCCCGAATTCTTCTAGCGTTTTGATAGCGAACGGGGCGGCGTCGCCTATCAAGCGGGTCACTACCGCGTATGTCTCTTCTCGTCAATCCAGCTTCTTCACTTTGAGATATAGCTTCATTTTGGCCCACCATAGACGGAAGGTCATTTTGTTCCCGTCCCATAGGCTGGGATCTCCTATTGTCCTTTTGGCCCTGGTGGTAACGTCGAGCTGAAGGCCCGACAGCTGGTCTGCCAAGTCGTCGATCTTCTGGCTGATTGCAGAGTTTGACATTTTTGTAGATTATGAAATTGGCAGTAGATGCATAAGGGTTGGAAGAGGGGGGAGTGGCACGACGAGCGTCAAAAAAACAATTGAAGAAGATGTGGGAGAACGTTTGCTGCTTCAAGTTGAAAACTCGTGTTTCCTATCCAGTCCCACTTGGATTTGGGGGCTACCTTTATAACGGCGAGAAACTCATAGCCGATAGTGCACATATACTAAAAAAGAAACCTGCTTGCCACTACGACGAAGAGGGCTCCACAGGGGTTTCGTCTCATGAGGACGAGTCTTGTACGCCGGCTCGGGACTGGAGAGTCGAAAAAGGGGGGGGGAACCAGGGAAACTGCCTGGCTATGGCTGAAGATTTAGCTCTCCGAGGCTGCAAATCTTACAGAAGAGTTCGCGATTCTGCTACTTTGCACGGGTAGTACTGCTGCGCTAACCCACTTTGTGCCAAGGGATTGATCCTTATTTTTCCACGGATAGCCGTGTCCTCTCAAATGAGGTCAAAGCACTACCAAAGTGAACGGAAGTGACGGTGGACAACCGTATAACAAAATGTTTGATAAGGGAGTGCTTGTCTCCCAGCTATCACAGAGCAACCGTGTTCCCAATAGAACGATGACCACTAAAATGCCTGTGGATTGGCTTTCTGACAACAAGTAACAACGACGAGCGGGGCGCGTGTGTATCTGGCGTGAACGATAGAGGTGGACGTAAGGGGCAGCTTCGACCTAATGAAGTGACCTAACCAGGACACGACCGTCGGCCTCTACTAACCACAAGAAAGAGGGACTAATGGATGGGGGACCGCGACTTAGGTCACAAAGACACAAGAGGTCGAAGCTGGGGACAGCTCAACTCTTGGCCTGGTTTATATATTGTCTAATACACTAAATACATGAGGCATTAGTAAGCTACATGCGTCTAACATGAGGCGGTCCAGACTAATGTTGTCATAGATAAGAGATAAGGAGGTCCAGACCTCTGACATTGTTGATGATGTCATATCACGTGATTGGTCTAGACCAGTGATGTCATATTACGTAATATGGTGTGCCACACCATTGAAATGAGAAAAAGGAGGTGAGTTTGAATAAGGTTACAACAATGTCTGAGTAACATCTGATACAGTACTAACCAAGTTGTTCATCCAATGTCTGATATGGAGGTGAGACGGAGGACCTCGGAGAAGCGAGGGGAAGTCGGGAATGGATATGACAATCATCAGCAAATTACATCAGCAAATCACTTTGTTCTGGACAGTGCTGGACAGTTCTGGACAGACTCCTAGAATCCCCAGCCAAGTCCAGTCTGGACAGGTCTGGACAGATACTCTAGTCTCTGTCCAGCTCTGTACAGACAGCTAATCTCTGGGGGGTTCTGTGGAGATAGGGGCTCTATGGCTCTGGGGAAGTCTGTGGAAGTCTGTAGGGATCTGTGGGAAAGTAGACCAGCCTGTGGAAGTCTGTGGAGGTTTGTGGCTCTGTGGAATTCTGTGAGAGCCTATAAAAATATGTAAATTCTAGGAAATTCTAATATACTCTAGAAATTCACACAATTCACACATTTAGATTTCAATCAAATATATAATATTAAAAATACTACTACATCTAACTAATAATTTACATGCTGTGTAATAACACTTACAAACAATACAAAATTAGGCTAAAATGAATTACCAAATTGAGAAAAATGCGAAAATAAGAATAAAATAAGAATAACAAACTCACCACATCAAATAATAATAAGATTACCAGAAAGGCTAAAATAAATGACCAAATTAGGACAAAAAAGCGAAAAAAGAAAGACTAACTTACCCACATACATAATGACAAAGTAAAAGACTATAAAGAAGTAGTGAAGAAAAAGTGTTGAAGTATGGTAAGGTGAAGTTGATATGGAAAGGAGATGGTAGTGGTTGAGGAAAGAGAGAGGGTGGGAATAAATTTTGAAGAATGCTGGGTTTAAATATCTCTTGGGTGCTGACTTTGAATTTTACAATTCATAAGCATGTCTGCTTTTTTCAACATCAAGTGTGGGAATTATATGCACAGCACAACACAAATGAGGCAAATGATGTCAGCAACACAACACAAATTCTTCAAAGTCTTTCTACTGCGCTTTTGTTACGATCAGCCCCTTTTCTTTTCTTTCTTCGCTCTCTTTTTGCCCTATATTACTCAAGCACGCACAGCCCTTCTACTTAGTCAGCATCCTTGGCTGTGCATTTCCTTATCTCTTATCTCTGACTCACACGTTCCCCGATGTTCCATGTAGTTCTATCACACACAGCCTTCTAACTTGTTTCACACTGTATGTGACTCATTTCCCTTATCTCCAGTTACCACATTTGGATTTCTCTCGTATCGAGCTGTAGCACTGCTTGGTCTGTGCATAGGACTCTCTACATATAAATAGGGTGTAGCACAAGCGATGTATCTCCAGCTTGAGCCTACTCGAGATAGCAATCTATTGCGTCTTTGACCCTCTCGCTCCCCTCTGCTCTCCCCTCGTACCACTTGGCCTCGCAGCGTCTTCGCTCGAGGATACTCTGCCCTCGTCTTCGACGTCGCTACATACTCGCCTAGGCGGAGTAGTGACTAGTCTCTGTGCATTGCGCTCAGGACCTACGCCTCTCGTCTTCGCCTTGCAGCTTTAAGGTTGCGCATCGAGTCTACGACTGATGCTACCCGCGCCTGTCATAACAGCTTTTTTCAACATCAAGTGTGGGAATTATATGCACAGCACAACACAAATGAGGCAAATGATGTCAGCAACACAACACAAATTCTTCGAAGTCTTTCTACTGTGCTTTTTTCAACATCAAGTGTGGGAATTATATACAAATGAGGCAAATCATGTAAGCACAACATAACACAAATTCTTCTAAACCTTTTCTAAGGCATTTTTGATTGCTTTTTTCAATATTAAGTGTGGGAATTATATCCAAATGAGGCAAATCATATAGGCATAGTATAACACACATTCTCTCTAGCTTTTCAACTATGCTTTTTTCAATATTAAGTGTGGGAATTATACCCAAATAAGACAAATCATGTAAGCACAGTAGCCTTTCAACTGTATTTGACCATTTTATTTCTCTCATAAATGGCAAAGCACACTAATACTTAGTTAGTATGCTTGGTTGTGTTTGGTTAGTGCTTGGTTATGTTTGGTTGTGCTTAGTTAGTATGCTTGGTTATGCTTGGTTAGTATGCTTGGTTGTGTTTGGTTAGTGCTTGGTTAGTGTGCTTGGTTATATTT
>JBBPUL010000509.1:0-18909 GCA_038094675.1 Spongispora temasekensis | reverse complement strand
ACTGGAAACCCTACCTCGGACTGGAGATGTTCAATCACAAAGAATCTCCGATCATTCTCTCAGAGATGGAGCAAGCCACCCAGTTTGCAACCCGGGAGCTGGCTACCCTTCAGCCAGGCTTGAACCGGGTGCGCGAGAAGCTTTTTTTGGCTTCAAAACGACAGACGACACGGGAGGAAGACATTGCATATTCGCTTTTTGGAATCTTTGGTGTCGCGCTCCCGGTGGTATACGGGGAGGGGAGTCAAGCAGTGGGTCGTTTGTTGGAACATATCCTTACGCGGTCGGATAATGTCACCCTACTCGCCTGGACGGGGATCTCGGGGAGTCATCACAGCTATCTTCCCTCTGATCTCACCGTTTACGATCAGATCGTGCCTCCACATCTTCCGCAGTCCATCGAGGCGACTGAGATGGATCAGATGGTGACGGCACTGCAAAGGTCTTTCCCCGACCCTTCTTCTATTTTTCAATTATATCAACGGCTGTATGATCTGCGACCGTTGAGCCTCGATGCTGGTCGACTCAGACTCGGTGGTTTGACATTTCCCCTTGACCAAATCCAACCCGTCCCCGCTCGATCAAACTCCCGCTCGCGCTCCAGACGTTCCGTTTATTCCGCGACGTCACCCGTTCTCGGTGACGTGCAGATCGAGACGACGGACAACCTGTCGGACATGAGACAGCTACTCGTCGTCCATCCGTGGATCAGTCCCCTGATCGACGACGATTTCGTGGACGGGCGCGAATCTCCGTTCGATCTCCAGACGCGTGCGATGCGACTTTTCGTCCGGCTGAGACAGCCGTTTGGGGCGTTGTTGGTTGCTCCGCATGGACGGGTGCAGTACAAACGGGTGGCGACGGACGGATTGATCGTGGTTCGGGTGGGCGAGAAGACGACGCCGAGCGAGATGGTGGACTGCGTCCGTACTATCGATGTTCAATGAATCAAATGTATTTTTCTGTGATTGTACGGGGACTAGGGGGGGGGGGGGTTCGTTTGAGTTGGAGCATGACGACACCAATATGATCATACTCGCAGGCTGATCTGGGATTTCGGGCAGTCATCAGTTACACTTCCTTTTGATCACACTGTTTACACCCAAGTGTCAACGTGAGGACCACCGTATCGATACAGTAACTTGACCTGCTCATAGTGTGAATGTGAGTAAGTATATACAATTGAAAATGGCAGAGTAGCAGAACAGTGTCGTCATATTCATAACAAAAACAAGAAAGAAACAATTACTTGTCATCAAAAAACAGACGATCATGGATATGTACTGAGCAAACAAACGAACAGAAGAAAAGAAAGATCAATTGATTGATCAACATGCATGCGACATGTTCATTCATCCTTGTCGGATTTCCGAATCTCTTCCAGCCCCTCATCCATCGCCCAAAAAGCACCCCACTCATCCTTGTCCCTTTCGTCGGACTCGGACGCTTCTGTGACGGGCTGGTGACGAGAACCAAGCGGACTCGACGGCGTCGGCGACGACGACGACGACGCGGATGTCGTCATAGGACACTGCGCGAGATACTTTTCCTTGATCTCCCGCTCCACCCGCTCCGCCTCCCTCATCTCCTTGCTCCCCCTCCAAATCGCCACCTCGAGCGTCCGTCTCACGACGGCACGCAACACGAAATAGACATGCGAGGCCAACAGGGCGACCAAGAGCGCCGCAAGAAGCAAGTCTTTCGTCGCTGCAAACACGTGGTCGTCCCCGCTCTCGTGCGCGGCAGCGTCGTCCGTCCCGTTAAACGGCGTCCGAAACATGTACACCAGCGCCGAATTGGTCATCGAAGAGAGCCACGCCAAAAACGCGAGCGATTCGAGCCAGGGTCCGATCGTGTCCGTGCGGACCGGAACCGGCCGCCGCACGTGCACCGCAATCTTGAACGCGTCCGAGCGCGTCTCGATGTAGTTGTTCAGGAGCGACATGAGCGGCGCCAGCGGCCATATCGTCGACCACAGCGCCACATACCCAAACTGAGTCACCATCTCGCTGTAGTCGTCGAATGTGTCGTAATCGGGGAGGGATACCTGGCTTCGCACGGTCTCCAAAAACTCGCGCTCTTCTCGAGTGCGCGCGTCGTCGTGCGACGGTCCACCACCTCCGACCGGGTCGTCGTCAAATGCGACGCGCTTCTTCTTTCCGATCCCGATCCCCTTTCCGCCTCCGTTCCTGAACCCTTTGCCAGCACGAAATGACCTGACGGCTCGCAGGACAAACGGCAGGCCGATTTCTTGGGCATTGTCCACGACTTGATTGGTGACGGTGAACGCGAATATTTGTTCTTGTAACCTCGACGGATTGAGCTTGAGTCGCGCACGGACGGCATCCGCTTCGAAAAGACTTTCGGACGCTATGTTCTGTACAACGGCTTTGGTCGTCGTCGTTCTCCCGGCGCCTAATCTGGGCACGAGAGTGTCATTTATACTGAGCTTCAGCTTCCCAAAGATTGCATGTGTCGCCCCTTGCGGAACAGAAAACAGGTAACGTTGGACGAGGGACATGACCCTCTCCCCGAA
This sequence comes from Spongispora temasekensis, assembly GCA_038094675.1. NCBI lineage: Eukaryota > Fungi > Basidiomycota > Agaricomycetes > Boletales > Boletaceae > Spongispora > Spongispora temasekensis. The sequence goes on along the minus strand of JBBPUL010000509.1, from coordinate 16,373 downwards.
CGGAACATAGATAAATGCAGAGAGAGCGAGACCCAAATAGGCATTGATAGCAGATAAAGTGAATAGTTTGATGCTGAAGGAGCTTGCATGGCTTGATTGGTGTGCGTGGTTCTCCCAGTCTGTATACCGCTTCGCACTAGCCTTGTACACTTCAAGCAGTTGCGGTACCAACGCCGTGAACAAAAGAGTCGGAGTGAACGCCTTGGGGACGATTCCTCCTTAGAATACGGCGGAACAAACACCTCCTCCCGAAATGGCAACTCACCACAATCCGAGAGCCAGGACCATTGTAGAGCTGAGTCACAAAAGCCTCCAGAATAAACACGCCCGTCAAGATCACGGCGAGCACACTGGCAAACAACAATATGACGGGTATGCTTGCCATCTTTCTCGCCTCTTTTCTCCACCAGGGCAGACCGGAGACGTAATCGGCCCTTCGCTTCTCGACGCGGAACGACCCACGGGTGCACCACCGCACAGAGAGAATGCGCTCTTGCAGGCGCCACCATTCGACGAACACGACGGACCAGATGAACAGCAGCGTCGAATAGACGACGGAATAGGGCGTCCCAAAGAAATAAAAGATGACACCGAGCACCGACGGAAAGATGAGCGCGCGCGTATATGCGTACAAGAAGAAGAAATAGAGGGCGACGGCATCACCAAACTAGAAGCAATCAGTTCAGAAATAAAAACAGAGAGAGGGAGAGATAAAAATGGAAAATCGTACCTGGTCTCGCACCTTTTCAAGCTCGACCGAAGCTATCCGGTGCCGTGTCCACAGCCGTATCCACCGATCGTTGAACTCGTGGTCGTGGAGCGCCATAACTGATTGAACGAGGTCCCATTCTTTGCAGCCCGGTATGATGCCCACACCGCCGTCTTGTGGCGTCGACGTAATGTATTCGTGCACGAGCCGTACACGGTTCGCGGAAGAAAGTGGAGCCGAGTCGAAGTCTGCCTCTGCAGAAGGCAGCTTTGACATGGGAAGTCCGTATAAAAAGTCGGAATATCTAACGACGAGAAGGAAAAAAAAAAACAAAAAAAAAGAGTTTAGTAGCCAAAAAGACGAGAACATGATCAAACGACAGACCGCTCGCAATGAACCAAGCGAACGAGGAGATCGGGCGGACAGGCGACCAGGACGAGCAGCTGGTCTTGATTCTCCCCGCGACGTCCGACTGCCTTGAGGCCTACCCGCGCGAGTGTGGTCAAGAGTGCCGTGTATTGTCGTTCTGCTCTCTCCGCGTCTTTTCGGGTCTGCTCCTTGGATAACGGGGTCCGTTTGGACGATGCCGTCCGAAAGACGACTACGACATCGACGTGTGGAGGCATCCTCCCTCCGTTCGACGGTTGCTGGTACGTACGTCGGGGCGCTGCGGTTGGAGCTTAGGAGATTGTTGTGCTGGACACGCCCTCGCGTAGAAATTGCACCATAGGAAAAAAACACCGCCACACAATATTGCACAAGCGAAACGTCGATAGACATACTTGCAAGAACAAAAAAAAAAAAAAACGCCATACGTTATAAAGTTAACGAAAACCACGGCCTGCAATAAGTGCAGGACAGGGAATCAAACTAAGATAGCTTCTTCATGCTATAGATGCATTTTTGAGTGTAAAAGTCCTCCCCGCAAAATCGGCGCTGGGATGGGGGAGATCACGAGCGTGCATAGGGATGGTAGCTGTGCTGACCACGTTGGCCAGCACGCTGTGGCCCTACTCCGGGTCCACCAGGTCCGCCTGCACCCCCCTGCGCTCCTCGAGGTCCGCGGGGGACGTTGGGACCCAGTCCACTTGGGCCGGTCGGCGGACTGGCCTGCATCATGCCCTGTCCCCCCCTGCCCATTCCACCACCCATCCCGGGACCACCTCCACCACCTCCACCACCTCCGCCACCCATGCCACCGCCACCCATGCCAGCACCCATACCCCTGCCCATGCCTGCCATTCCGCCAGCATACCCACCTCCGCCCATTCCTCCGCCCATTCCGCCCATCATGTTCATCCCCATGCCGCCCATCATCCCACCTGCTCCAGCCATCTGGAACATCCGTGTATACAGCTGTGCGAGTGCCTGGGGGTCGAATGGCGTGTTGCCAACTGGAGTGGCGCCCATAGGACCAGCATTGCCTTGAACAGGGAAATTAACTCCGTTGCCAGTCTGTCCGTTGAATCCACTACCGCCCACCACTCCGCTTCCTCCAGTGCCAGCGCGGAATTGTTGCGGACCATCCTCTTGAAAGTGATCTCGCTGATATCTTGGTTGGGCTAGCTTGACATCGATCTATAACATCCGTGAGAGATGGTATCTCGCGCTGTTGCAGATCGAAACCTACCAATTTACCATCGATTTGCAAGTTACCGAAACCAAGGAATGGCTGGACATTGGTGTCTTCAAAAGATACGAATCCGAACCCCTTGCTCCTCCCCGTCTCCCGGTCAAGCATAACAGTTGAATCGATGACTTTTCCAAACTGAGAAAAGAATTCGCGCATCGATTCAGATGTCACGCTGCCTGCAAGGCCACCAATGAACAGTTTTGTCGCCCTTTGATGCTCTTGTCTCGGTATTGCTCGTTTAGGATCGATCTTGGAACAACATACATGAGCAGACGTAAATCCAAGTAATACATACAACAGCGTACGTACAATCTTACCATCCAGGAAATGTTCCCGGACCATCACGGCGTTAACGCTCGCGGGATCTTCAAACGTCAAGAACGCGAAACATCGCGAGCGCCCAGCCGCGTCGCGCATGATAGTACATGCATCTACTTTACCGAACTGCGAAAAGTAGTTCCTGAGAGACTCTGGCACGAAGAGACACTAAATTTTAGTACTACTGAATGGTCAAGGCGAGATTAATGACGTTGCAAGTACCATCGGTTGTATCCCAGTTGAGCCCGCCAATGAACATCTTGCTATAGATAGTAATCGTTCGACACGTGTACAACGTTGACAGGGACGAATGCCGAAGACGGTGGAATATGGAAAAAGCAAAGTTGCTATTAGTTATCTGTAAAGGACAGGAGATGTCATGACAGAAAAAAAATGAAGAGGACGCCACTGTCTGCGAGGGTTGTTTAGCCTAGTTTAGACTAGACTGTACGCTAGAGCTAGTCTAGTCCTAGTCGACAGACTTTGAGTAGCTAGGCGATAGACCGACTACACTTTTCCTTGGCGACAACCCAGCAATACCGACGAGCGCAGTAACGGGACAGAACTGTTTCCATGGTCAGTGCAAGAACTACGACGACTCACCCTTCGTCCTTCATTTCCGAGGGCCGCACACTGCGCTCAGGCAAATTGCGGTCAAACGACCCGGAGAGCGTGCTATCGACAGAGTAATCTGATGGCTGCTGGTACGTGGGAATTTGTTGTGGCGCGTTCTGCGGCGAGGAACCCGCTGCCTTGACCGCGTACTCGTTCAGGAATTCGCCATGTTCCGAATGTATGGGTTGCGGGGCAGGGATGTTTGCCTTTGGTTCTGGTCTGACCTCGTACGATTTTGCAGCCAGAGGAGCCGTCGTCTCCAGTGACTCTGTTCTCGCGTCATCCGTTTTCAGTTCGTGTGATTCGACAGCAGATGCAAAGTCAGTTTCGTCATTTCCGTAGAGATCTGAAAATGAAATAGTCGATAAGAAGGGACTGGAAGAAGAAGAAAAAAAAGAAAAAAAAAACCTGCCTCCGTAAAGGTCGGCGTCGAGCTCAGACATGGAAGTGGTGGTCAAGGTGAGAGAATGGCAAAAAAGCGGAGGCTGTGCATTAGTCATATTCATATCCAATAATTCACACGGTCCGTTCCGGAGACTCTCCTGAATTCATGCAAGGCAAGGCTGTCGTCGGGATACTAGGCAGGCATTGTCGCGCCCTCCTTTCAGGAATAACCGCTCTGACGCTTTTATACCAGCTCTTCAGGGCGCCTTTGCGGAGCATGAGACTGCTCTCCGAAAAATCACCTCTCCAGTCAAGGTGTGCCCACTCCTCGTACGCACCCGGGAAGACCTCGCAAAATGTGATGGTCTCATCATACCCGGCGGAGGCAAGTGCCATACCGTGCAACTGACGTGGGCGTGTCTCACGTTCCGCAGAATCAACCACGATCGCCCTTTTAGCCGACCTCGCGGGGCTTTTGCAACCACTCAGGGAGTTCACCAAGACGAAACCAATCTGGGGTACCTGCGCAGGCGCCATCCTTTTGGCGCAGGCCGTAGAAAATCCCAAAAAAGGCGGACAAGCGCTCTTGGGTGGGATGACTCTCACCGTCGCACGCAACGGTTGGGGCTCACAGGTATGTTTGGCTGTCATGTCATAAAGAGATAGAGTCGACTTTCGTCCGTCCAGGTGGACTCTTTCGAGGCACCGTTGGCCGTCGAAGGATTGTCAAGCCCTCAAAACGCCTTCACTGGGATTTTCATTCGTGCTCCCGTGGGTCATCCTTTGTTCTACTTGTCACGGATCCGACTCGTCAATCATCGTCTAGGTCATCAAAGCATTGAAGCCGTCTCCCGACTCCCCGCCGATACGTGTTGTTGCCCGCCTTCCGTTAGGGGTTATTCCGAAGTCGGAATCAGTCGTGCCCTTTGCTGACGAAGACGATCCGCGAAGAATAGTGGCGGTCCAACAGGGAAACCATCTCCTCACGACGTTTCATCCAGAATTGACCAAAGACGGAAGATTCCACGAGTTTTTCGTCCGGAGTTGTGTTGTGCCTCTGCTTTCTGGCTAGTCATTTCTTATTTTTTTCACACAAGCCTCGGTAGGTATTAGAGCAAGATCCGTTATTTATTTCATTTCCATAGGAGACACTATCAAGATCCATTTGTGCAGCGTTGCGTAGAAAGCGAGCATGTTCCTAGAGGATCTTCATGAAGATAACACAGTGATGTATAGTCACTGACATATAATCTTAGTGGCGGCGCTTCCGTGCTGATTATATTTGCATTTGATGAGAGCCTCGTCGCCGCACAAGAAAACATACGGTAGGCCACCTTTACATAGGCAACGATTGGGAAGTACATATGCCTCTATTGATTCCTGGCCGATCAACGCCGAATTCTTGCTAAGCTCAAGGGCTTGCTCAAACGCAGGCAGCTCACATATCTCAGATCTCAGCTTCTAGTCTATTCACCTTGTCTTCTTACGATTACGAGCGCATCGCAGTGCAAAGCTGCATGGCTGGTGTCCTTGAGGGGGAGAGTCTGTCACGTGCAGTGCTCCCAGATCGTCGTTGAAGGCGTCATCGCCAATTGAACGACTACCTACCGACGCGGTTCTCGATCACCGCGGCTCTAAAGGAGCCTACCGAAAAAAGAACAGGCTGATCACGATATCGCGGTCGCTGCAGTAAAAAAAAACAACAGGTGGACAAATGCCTCTCCAATCCCTGCATGTCCCAGCTGTTCTGTGTACTTGCGAGCATGGATGTCCGACCAGGCGCCCGCGGAAACGATGGAATCACCCGTCTCTCCTGGTCTGAGTGTGTTGCGTCGTCTTTGCCATGACTGCAGCGGTCGTCGATTCGGATAGAGTTCTGTTGAAAAGGAATGGCGATTCGAATTTGTTCAACGGTCGGTCGGGAGGACCAATGGATACAAGAGGCTTGACATAGGTCACCAGTGTTTAGAACTCGGGCTATCTCGGCAAACAAACAAAAAAAAAAGTAAAAACTCACCGAGGTCCAAGCTGCGCGTCGCAGTAACCGAATCCACGGGAAGATTCCTCCATTCCTCTGAATGGTGTATTCTGACGTCCATGCCTTCACCAGACATCGACATTCGCACATCAGATTAGTGCGTCAGATGCCAGGCACGCCATCATGGATGCGCATGAAAATACAATTTGAAGGCGTATTCGTTGTCCCGGCCGTCCTCCGCGTTCGAAATCGTGAGCAGATAAGCCCTGAAAAGGGAGGTAGCACGCTTGATAAGGTTGGTCGCTTCATGTTCATGCTTTGGACAAAATGCCGTGAATTGAGCGATCGTCCGCGGCCCCTTCCACAACAAACGCCTGATCAAGCCAAGCTTTCCCGGTCGGCAGACGGGATATATACTGTACCCATCGCGGAGACGCGTCATCTTCTCTATTGCACGCAATGATGGGGGAGACATATCTGGCACACACGTGAGCAACAAGTGAGCTCAAAGTCAGGTCACGACTCACCGGAGTTTATTGAGGGCGTCGAGAGCACGAACCTTCTTCATGTTCATGTTTCCTATCCCTATTGTAGAGGTGAGGGTCATTCCAGCACATATCTCGGTTTCTCTGAAAACGAGCATTCCCATTAAGAAAAAGCAGGAGAAGGCTGCTTACCCATCACATGTTTTCCGCCATCTCTGTATGGAAAGCTCAGAGCCGACCAACGGTCTAGAAGGGTGTTCACAGTGTCAGTTCAACAAATAGAGTAATAATATCGGACAGACCGTGTAATACACAGGCGGGTCATGATGATCGTCAAAAATCCATGGCGCCGCAACTTCGGGAGACAAGTGCATATCTGACTGGATCGACAGGCGGTCGTAGGTGGGAGGCGGCGAAGCAACGGAGTTACTTAGCCCGAGTGCGGAGCGGTTCAACTTGAGCCCCAGTGCGAAAGCTCCTCGTCAGGAGGCCGAGGCCTACCTCAGGCGAGGTTGATGTGAACCCTACGGTTTGAAATTCTGCTCACGACCAGTGACCGCCAGCCTACAACGAATACGCACTCTACTACTTTCATGTCACACCTCACGCCATGATTTGAATCCCATTGGTGGCAGGCGAGCCTCAGGAATGGGGGGGGGTATCAAAGTCAGTGATTCGCCGGAGCACTGCAGCGCTTGAGCATTCAGATTCAGATTCGGATTTTTGGAGCCTATTGAACCTTCCTGTTGATCCGATTCAAGCTGCGACGGGGCCAGCTTTGAAGAATACAGTCTGACGCGTGGCGTGTTGAAGTTGCCAGTGCCAGTGGAAGAGAGCTTGTGGAGTTGAACGCCGAGCTCGGACTTCAAGGACCTTGGTCACTTTGGTGGGTTTCCGAATTCCTACGCAGATCTAGACTTTGGTGACCATGGTCAATGGAGTCCCCGCCCAGTTTTTTTGTAACAGAAGTGACTCCAGTGACCAGAGTCGATGGCATGCTGATGCGATTACCCGCCTCCGTCAACGATCGATCACTCTACTCACAAACACGGTTCATCTCTCTTTTCCCTATACTACATAAGAGGGACTCCATCATTGTTGTATGACGCGATCCACCGTCGCACATTTATCCCAAGGTAAAACATCCCCCCGATCCGTCACACCCTGCACATAAAACCGGATCCCCCCCACACGTTCGTCCCACTCTACAGGCAAACACGCCCGCTCCACGTAAAACCGGTTTTCACGCCCGTCCAGACCCGTGGTGCCTACAAACACCACTTCCCGAGTCTGTCCCCAGTGCCCCGCGTGCGAATTCAGCGGTGCAGCATAGACGTTGAAATAGAGGAACGTGGGGAATCGGTAGGCAGGCGTGTCGTCCAAGAGCCAGGCGGGGGTCGTCGACTCTGCATCGCTCACGTCGACGGTGAGGGGTGTGAAGGTCGATGCGGTTTTCCACGTCAGGACGCCATCAGCAGCGCTCGGTGGCGGCTGTTCGGATGTACCGTGGGCAGACACAAACTTGGCGTCGATGACGGAAGGCGTCCCAACGGACGCTGGGGTCTGGGGAGACGGCGTGGGGTATACAACCAACTGGCCGAGGGAAATAGAAAACATGATGTCCGAGCTGGCACCAGCGGAATGGTGATCCTGCTTGAGTCTGATATCAACGAGGAAACCGATCGCCACCGATGCGGTGGGCGGAGTCGGCGTGAGCACGAACTCGATAGCCTGTTGCGTCCATCCATGCAGGAGACTGGAAACAACGGCTTCGCTAGTGATCAAGTCTGTCTCCGAGTTTCCCATAAGATTGGCGTCGACGTGAGGAGTAAGCTCAATGTCGCTGCCTGATGCGGTCTTGTAGACGATGCGGACTTGATAGGACTTGTTGGTAGACACAGTGAGGGTCTGGACGGGCAGCCAAATGGATTTGACGGTGTCATTCAACCCGCTTCTTGGACATGTAAGAGTCAACTTGAGTGTGTTACCTCCGTTGTAGCCGTCTGTCATGTCGAGGGCAGTCGACGCTGTGAGCGCAACCTCGTGCTGAGTACCTCTACAGGACGGAGTGGGCCAGGGCCAAACGAGATTACCAATGGAACACTGTTTGTCGACGTCTGACCACCCGTCGTCCTTGGTGTCAAGGACCTTCTTTCCCTCGACAAACCACGCATAACCGACACCAGGAGAAAAGTTGGTGTAAAATACGAAACTTGCCGGATCTGGGGGTGGCAAGTCCTGGAAGAATGCGACCATGGGCTTGAAAGGACCCTCTGGAGAATCAGGGACATGAATGATCTCGCCAGGTTTGAGAGGACCCAACCAAAATCTGCGCTCAGTGTCCCACCACTTGTCCCAGTTCTTTTCCGGATTTATTGTTGCACCTTCCCAGGTCCATCCGGGCGCAAAGAGAGCAGTGCTGAAGCCCCAGTGGCTGGTGTGGGAGACGGCGCGGTAACAATAAAAGCCGCTGTCACCATATTGGCCGCGGCCGGGCCAGACGTCGACACCCGAGTAGATGCTTTGAAGAGTCTTGGCACCAAAGGATGATGATGCACCGAAACTCAGAAGCTCGTCATCGAGTTTTGTAAAGTACTGAATCATGTCAAGTTGGGTATCAGGCTCCCACTAGCATATCGGATGTCAGCGATTGCGTGGCTGCGAGGTCGAGTGAGTGACTCGCCCAGTAGTTGGTAAAGAACGCGTCGGCAGCAAGGAAGAACGGCAGGTTGAATCCATCCAGTCTGTTCTGGTACCACCGGGATCCATTGTATATGATGCTGTCGTACCTGATTTTGTATTATCAGCCCTGGACATATATGCACCAAACGAAAACGACTCACCATACAACTTGGGCGTGAGGGCCCACTTTGGCTCGCAGTTCTGCTCTGAGCAACAGTATCCACGCAGCCAGTGCATGGGCTTGATCCGTCTCGTGTGGCAGATCTGCCTCGAAATTGAGCAGATATCCGTCAAAACCACGCTGATAAGCCAGCTCGGCGAGGAGGACGGCATAGTGTTTCGAGATGGGTATCTTGTTGCCTGTGACGACGGGGTCTGGGTGGCCGACGAGGAGCCGGAGACAGTCGGGCTGGGAATCAGTGCCCTCGAATATCCTGCAGGCGAGATCGAGGGGGATGCAAGGTGATGGGCTCTGTCGTGCTCACAGCGTGCCCAGGATCCTCGTCCCCTGCCTGTGCGCGGCGTTGATCCATCCGGACGGGGGAACGGCGACGCGGTGGTGGGAGAAGCTGCGTGGATCAGAGTTGTGCCGCGGACGACGGCGATGATGGACGACGGACTAGATAAAGGTATCGCAGAGGCGCCAAAAGTTGAAGGTGTAGCACAGGCCAGAGGGTGCCTCTGTGTATCCGCCCTACGCAGAGATGAGACAAACGCAAACGTCTGCAGAAGACCACCGACTTTGTAATCGTGGCAGATCTGAACCGCGATGAGATCAGATACATTACAGTGATATGAAGTGGTCTGTCTTACCAGCAGGTTTCCCGCCGTCGCCGCGGACCCTGTTGGGCGGGGGTGGTACGGCAGCACCCCGCGCAGCTTGTCTCGGTTGCCGCCAGCGGCCCAGACGTCGAGGGCGACGAGGGACTGAAAATACGGGGCGTCGTCGGCGACGCGGTGCGAGTGTGTCTGTCCGCGCAACGGCATGAGGGCGTGGGAAAACAAAACGCTGGTTCCCTCCCCAATGTCTGACCAGCAGCAGGACATAAAAATCGACAGCGGAACGCCCACCGATGTCGCCCCGCACGATGTCTACGACTCCAGCGCCGACAAAACTCTCCCCGCTGACGACATCCTCGGCGCACTCAACCCAAAGTCCATCTCGAACGGCACAGCGACAGACCCAGCCCAGCCAGACCCGCCCCAGGATCCTCCGCAGGACCCGCCCTCCGAATGGCATGCCTTGCGCGAGAAGCTGCGCGAACACCCCCAGGACCCCGACGGCTGGAACAGGCTCGTCGACATCGCAGAGAATGCGGCCGACCTAGAGCAAATCAAGCAGACGTACGAAGCACTGCTCGAGACGTATCCAAACACGGTGTGTCCCCCCTCCTTTTTTTCCCCCCATCATGGCTTGACATGGAGTGGAACCAAGTCCTCGGCCCAAATAGCATATCTCAACCACTTCTTGAGCCCCGGTTTATTCCAGTACGCCGAGGAATTGTTCAAGAGATTCTTGAGAACGTCACCGCTAGTTGATCTCTGGAAATTTTATCTCACCTATGTCAGGTGAGTCACGCCTATACGTGCTTCTCATAGCCCATTGAACCCTCGTCGTTAGACGTGTGAATACATCGCCAGCCAGCCGCGAGGCTGTCACCAGAGCGTATGAATTCGCACTCAATCGTATCGGCCAAGACAAAGACAGCGGCGAGATATGGAGTGATTACATCCAGTTCCTCAAAGCAGGGGAGGTGCGTCTCACACACCGTTCCCCCCGAACCACACTGATGGTGTATCAGACAACGACTACTTGGGAAGAACAGCAGAAAATGGATTCACTTCGTAAGGTCTATCATCGAGCCGCCCAAATTCCACTCGAAAATGTTGAAAAACTCTGGTCTGAACTTGAGACCTTTGAAAACTCGTTGAATAAAATCACAGTGCGATATCTTTATAGTAGCGTTTTCTCCACTTTACTTATGGTCATCCAGGCTAAAAAATTCATGACGGATCTATCTCCATCATATATGCAAGCTCGCACTGTTCTTCGTCAACTCCAGAGGCACCTCGGGCCTTTGTTCCCTCCCCCTCCAGCTTCCTCGACGTCCCGTCCACCCATATATCTGCCCCCGGCTCCAACATTCAATGCAGCCGAAAGAGCTCTCGTTGGCTCCTGGAAGACCTACTTGAAATGGGAAGAGGGCAACCCCCTCGAATTCGAAGAAAAAGATAAAGCTACACTAATCTCCCGCATACAAGGTGTCTACCGCAAAGCGGTCATCCGCATGCGTTACTACAGCGAGATATGGTAATGCCTTGTCTTCGTCCTCATCTCATATCGCTCAGGAGAGCCACTACAGGTACATGGCTTTCGTGTGGACCACTACTATTGGTAAGCAGGAAGAGGCGTTGAATATCCTCAAAGCCGGCATGGAAGCCAACCCCACAAGCTTCCTCTTACATTTCGCATATGCCGAAGCCCAAGAAGGGCGCAAGGAGTACGGTGAAGTGACTACAACGTTCGACAAGCTGCTCGATACGCTCCGTGTTGAACTTGAAGAGGTTGAGAATCGAGTGAATTCAACAAATTCGTCGTTCTCGTCTGATACATCCACTCGTGCGGGTGCCTCGAATGTTCCCGCCACACCGATGACAGGGATTACGGAAGCAGGCACAATGTCAAACAATTCGTCCTTTGCCACCCAGGTTTCAGACGACAAACCTCCCAAATCAAAAGAGCTGCAAGAACGCCGGACAGAGTATGGACTTGTTTGGATCATGTATATTCGATATGCTCGTCGTGCGCATGACCTCAAGACATTCCGAGCAGTATTCGCCAAAGCCCGCAAAGATCGCTGGACGCCTTGGGAAGTCTATGAAGCCGCAGGTTCGTTGGTATGCGGATCTTGTGCTTGTGTAGAGTTGACAAACACTCACAGCACTGATGGAGTACCACTGCAACAAGGATGGTGGCATGGGAGTTGCGTCCCGTATCTTTGAAAAAGGTCTGGAAAGTTTCGGTGACGAAGTTGAGTTTGTGTTGAGATATCTTGGTTTCTTGATATCCGTCAACGACGACAACAGTAAGTATTTTTACGTCTCCAGCTGGATCAACTTGACCCACGATTGCCTCTCAGATGCTCGTGCGCTGTTTGAACGAGTTATCCCGACGTTTTCCGCCGAGCGAGCGCGACCGCTTTGGGAAAGGTGGGCACGTTATGAATATCAGTTTGGCGATCTCGAAGCTGCACAGAAGCTTGAGAAGCGTATTTCTGAGGTTTACCCAACGGGTTCGTTTCATTCCCGCTTGCATGCCAACGGAAACAAGGTTTTGATGCATACCGTTGTAGATCCGCCGATCAAGCGCTTTGCGCAGCGGCATACGTATCTCGGTACAGACGCGATTGCTGCGAGAGACCTCGGATTTGCTGTGGCTGCTCGCCAACCGGCTGGACCGTCGTCTTCCATATCCATATCATCTCTTGAGAAGCGCACGGATTCTTTGTTGTCCATTACGTCTGCTGCCCATATGCCGACGACCCAACCACCTCCAAAGAGGCAAGCCTCGCCTGAGATAAAACGTCGGGAAGATTCTGTCAAGCCCGAATTTGCTCCGCCTGCGAAACGCGCCAGGCCAATGTCTCCTGTGCGCGATAGAGACCGTGACAGGTTCGGTGATGGACCTGGACCGAGGAGACGTTATGGTAGTCCAGCACCGTGGGAAAAAGATCGACTAGACAGGGAGCCACCACCTCCACCAAAAAGAGACAAGGAAGAAGACAAGACTACCACGTTACCTACCGTACTGTCGTGGTTTGTGGGGCAATTACCCAATCCAGCGTCGTTTGATGGTCAGTTTTGTCCCCTCACTCAGTTCCCTGGCAGTCACAAAAAAGGAAAACTGACTCGATTGTCGGATGTTTTTATTATTCTCTGACTCTTTTTTTCTTTTTTTCACAGGCCCTATATTCAGAACGGACGATCTGATGATGTTGTTCCGGAATGCTGTCATCCCGAGTGCTACGCGGCGGCCGAGTCCACCGCCGCCACCGCCTCCCCCTCGTTCGTTGTTGTTTTCTTTTGTTTTCTTGTTGGATATCACTGACTGGAATTGGGGTTTTTTCTTTTTTCGGACAACAGGTGGTCGTCCGCCTCCAGATTATGGACCGTATCAAGGACCTGGAGGAGGTCGAGGTCGACGGTACTAGGATGAAATTAGATTTTTTTTTTTGCTTGTACTTGTTCTTTATTTCTTTTCTTTTCTTTCTTTTTTTCCCCCTTGAAAGTATGGTTTCATTGCAAAAGTTGTTCAAGTTTGCATGGCCATGAAATCGCTCGAGGGATCCAATGGGTGGACGTGCGAGCGCGTGCGTGCGGTTGTGTGGGTCAAAGATTATCCAAGCTGCTAGGCCATGTATCGTGCATGGTGTTTGGATGTAACTAGATGCACCGTTTTTCTGTTGGAAATTATGTCGAGATGAGTCGGCCTATGACATATATCGATTCAGGGCTGTGAGGGATCATACCAAGTGCCAACGCGTGGAGTACAAGAGGCAGCCTGCAGCCTGACCAGATTATCTTATCTTATCATGGTACAAGGCCGCCGACGTGACCTATTTTGGATCGGCCGATAAATACAGTACCCAATCGGTGGCTTTTCATTACAATGCTCAGATGCAGTACGGCTTCCTATAGGCCATTCGATACCGCGCTTTTCGGGGTGCCAACGACAACGCGCTTACAACATACATACACTCTCTTAACTCGTAGTACATATTGAATTGGTGCGCACAGACACAGACACAGACACACACAGATCCTGAACTGACGGCCGACGATCATCGCTTCTTTCTGTGTAGCCTCGCCCCCTCCCCTGTTTTTCTTGACTCATACTACGGCACACCAATGGAGTCGTCGGACCCAAAAATCCCGTTGCCATCGAGCAAGCTGTTTCGGGCAGCTCGCATCATCACGCTCCTTGGCTCCATCCTGGTTGCGCTGAGTTCCGGAACGAATTATGTGAGTGGTACGGTAGTGCCAGGGGAACTTGATGAGGTTGCTGATGACAAGTGGGTGCGCCGGATCAGATATACTCTGGTGCGTCCGTCCCCCCCCTCCCCTCATATCCGCCAATCCTGCGTTTCTCATGAACTTCTCCTGCCACCAGCCTATGCCCCTCAGCTGGGTGCACGACTCCGAGTATCACACACACGGCTGAATATCGTCGGACTGGCGGGCAACAGTGCGTGGTTCGGTACATTTCCCCTTTCCAGACGTGGTGGGTAACCCCAGCTGCTGTAAACAGTGGGCGTGTACACCTGCGGTCCGTTCTGGGGTCGCATCGTGGATCGCAAAGGCCCACGAATTCCGCTCATGGGCGCGTGTATATTCCTTCTTGTCGGATACCTCGGCATCAGACAGATGTACGACGACGGTATAGGCGACGGTGTCGCCGTCTCGGCGCTCCATTTCACGTTGCTCGTGATATGCGCCTTTATGACAGGATCGGGGGGTAACGCGGGCCTTGGAGCGGCTATGAACGTGACCGCAAAGAGTTTTCCGTCCGGTGCTGTGCGTTGGCTTTTTGGGTTTTCAGGATCAAGCCGCTGATCGAATGCATGTTTTTTTTTTTCTTCTTATACATACGTATCGTAGCGTGCCACTACCACCGGTCTCGTCCTTTCGGGCTTCGGGCTCTCCGCATTCTGGTTCTCGTTACTGGCACACACCCTCTTTCCTGGAGACACCTCAGCCTTTCTGCTGATTCTTGCTCTTGGGACGGCTATCCCGATGGTTCTGGGGTTGTTCATCGTCAAGCCAGTCCCTCTATCTCCGGAGAGTGCACACCCATCACATCAGGACACAGCGGAGGGGTACGGTCCCGTCTCTAGCAGCGATGCTGTTGTCATTGTAGGGGAAGCTCAAGTGGCATTGGATTCAGAGGCAGATATGGATGCTCAAACAGATTCGGAACCGCTCTTGTCGCACAGCCAAGAGGTTGGCCCTTACGAGATTGCCGCTGGACGATCCTCTATCGAGTTGGCTTCCTCCGCTCCTCACCATGACAGCGATAAAGATGTGGTGTTGCCGGATATCCACGGCACACGACTTTGGGCCACTCCAGATTTTTACCTCGTCTTTATGATCATGGGGATATGTGAGTAATTGTCATTTCGCACGAGATCGTTGAACCGTATGCTTACCCTCCATTCACAGGTAGTGGCACTGGTCTCATGTGTCAGTCACTGGCATTTTTGGCTTTGCTGTAGCTATCTGAACCCATCTTTTTATTGATAGATATAAACAACGTGGGCTCGATTGCGCAAGCCCTTTATGCGAAGACACACGCCGTCTATGATGACGTCGAAGCCTCCAAGTGGCAAGCCGCACAGGTGTCCGTCCTGAGCATAGGAAACTGTGCAGGGCGTATCCTGATTGGTGAGACTGTTCTCTGTCCATATACATGACATCTGATGATGCATATGTTAGGATTGGTCTCCGACTTTGCGCACACCCGTCTTCGCCTTCCACGCGCTTACTGTCTTTGCATCGTCTCATCCTTTTTCATTATTTCACAGGCCGCCGCTCTCATGGTCTCGTCTGTGGAGACATTGTGGATAGCAACCCTTTTACTAGGGCTTGCATACGGGTTTTTGTTCGGAAGCTACCCATCGATCATGATCGACTGGTTTGGAATGCGTAATTATGGTGTGGCCAATCTGACTTGAACAAGTTGCTGATTTTTTTTGTTTTTTTGTTTTTCGTTTTTGACCAGCACATTTCGCCGAGAACTGGGGTTACGTCTCGTTCTCGCCCGTCATTGGAGGAAACCTTTTTTCCCTCATGTTTGGACTCTATCTGGACGCCCACGCCCGCCGGGGACAAAATGCGCATTTATCGCTCTCCTCCCGCGACCTCCCATCGGAGCATCAGTGTTTCGATGGCAAGGATTGCTACTTGGGGTGTGTGCAGGCGACGCTTGTGGCGTGCGTCGTGTCGCTCGGGCTGAGCTGGTGGGCCGGTATTCGGGACGGACAAAAAATGAGGGGTAGGAGCGTGCGTGCTAGAGCCTGACCTGTCCCCCCCCCCTCAAGTACTACATACAGTACAGTGAGGTTGTACGACAACACAATTTGACAATGAATAAATTATAACTTCGTATTGATGGAATGCCTAACCACCGTGACGTATCCACTGTCGCGCCAGTTGACATTTTCGGCTTCGTGTCAATGATAAATGGATGGGCAAATGGCAATGCCCAAGGCTCGGTAAAATCCCAAGCCAGGCTCCTCGAGTCACTGATCACTTCGGACGACCCTATGACGATTACAATCGAGTCTCGACAGTCGTACTTACACTGACGGTGATCAGTTGCTCCAAACATATTTTGCGGACCCCGTAGTACGTGCGGGCGCATGCGAGCCGGCCCGGGACAGTACTACAGTCATCCACCGGCACTTGAGCCACCAAGATTTCCTGCGCCTCTGTAATTTTAACAACAACAAATTATTAAGATCAGATGACAGAAATGTTTTACTATATATGCAAACATACAGTAGAAAAATA
>JBBPUL010000508.1:0-18945 GCA_038094675.1 Spongispora temasekensis | reverse complement strand
CTAGGATTACTATGATTACTATGATTACTATGAACACTATGAAACACTATACATACTATGGCACTATGACACTATGAGTACTATGAGTACTATAATTACTATGAAATACTCTGAACACTATGACACTATGGCACTATGATACTATGAGTACTATGATTACTATGAGTTACTATGAACACTATGAAACACTATGAACACTATAAGCACTATGGTGAAATCCTGGTTTTGCTGATGATGATCATACACAGTTGAAGCAGGGTCACTTGTGGATGTAGGTCAGAAAAATGAGTGCGTAAAGCATGGGTATCAGTGAGCATCTATCCATTGACACCCATGTCAAACCCACTATCATCGGCAGCATAACGAATGACAGTGCATCATCGTCACATCCGCTGTAGCGATAGCCAGCGCAATGTTGTTGCATCATTCAATCTTCATCATCTTGGCTGCGCACATTGAATGCATTTTTTTTGGATAAGTGTTTATTGCTAAGTAGCAACTGGCCAACCTTATTCTATATAACATGCTAATGCAGCAATCGAGATTGCTGGTCTGAGGGGAAATGCATTTATGCACACCCCGCTGGTGCAGGGGTGTGGGACTCGGTGGCTGTTAGGTGGCCTCAGTCAGATAGGGCAGCACAATAAAACCTCAGGACTGGTAGCCCAGTTCAGTGGCAAATCACATTGTTGTTGGAGTACAGGGCGTCAAGTGTGGTGGATGCAGTCTGGCAGTATAGGGCAGTGAGGAAGTCACGCAAGGTGAAGGTCGAGGTGCAGGCGTGAGTTAATGTGATCAAGCCGTCTTGTGCGGATGGATGTGGTAGAGTGTCGTGAGTTTGCGATGGAGTTCACAATGCACAGTCCAGATAAGGTATGCTGTTTCAGAAAGAAGTATACAGAGGAGGCATGCATGGCTGCGGGCAGATTAGGGGGTCAGAGGGTTCAGGAGAAATGGCTTCACAGCCAAGGATTGTGCCGAGGGAGGGTCATGGCCAAGGGAGGTGGGCCAGATTTGTTCTGCTAGATCCCCAATGGTGGTGCAGTCATGGTGGGTGTAGTGGAATAAGATATGGTCAAGCAGTTCCATCGTCTCTTGGCAATGGACACAGAGGGCGTGATGTTGGTAAGCCAGAATGTTAGACCATTACAGGCCTATTTTGAAGGAGTCATGCATGGCCCTGCATAGGAACATTTGAAGCAGGCATCTAATGTCTGGGTGTCTGGTTGAGTTCTAGTTTGATGTCAATTCAGTGATGGCTACCCTCTCAAGGCTAGGTTGGTAAGGGTAGAGGGGGAAGGGGTAGTGGCAGATGGATAATCAGCTTGTATGTATAGTGTGCTGGTTAGAGTTAAATGGATTTCCATGTGATGTGTTACGATCGGCCCCTTTTTCTCTTTTCCTCCGCTCTCTTTTTACATTGTATTACTTAAACACGTACAGCCCTTCTCTTAGTCAGCATCTATGGCTGTATGTTTCCTTTTCTTTCATCTCTGATTCACGCGTTCCACGACGTTCCATGTAGTTCTATCTCACACAGCTTTCGGACTCATTTCATGCTGTGTGTGACTCATTTCCCCTTGTCTCCAGCTACTTAGTTTGGGTTTCTTTCTCGTCGAGCTACCGCACTGCTTGGTCCATGCGCAGGACTCTTTACATATAAATAGGGCGTAGCACAAGCCATGTATCTCTAGCTTGAGTCTACTCGAGATAGCAATCTATTGCATCTTTGACCCTCTCGCTCCCCTCTGCTCTCCCTTCGAACCACTTGGCCTCGCAGCGTCTTCGCTCGAGGATACTCTGACTTCGTCTTCGACGTCGCTACATACTCGCCAAGGCGGAGTAGTGACTAGTCTCTGTACATTGCGTGCAGGACCTATGCCCCTCGTCTTTGTCTTGCAGCTCTAGGTTGCGCATCGAGTCTACGGCTGACGCTACCCACGCCTGTCGTAACATGATGCGTGATGCATGACAGTCAACATCACCACTTAGATAATTCAAGTTATTGTAAAAGAAAACCTCTTTTATTTTAAGTTGCAGGGTAGCCCAGGCTCCTACCCACCTCTACTGGAGGGTACGAGGCTGGCTTACTAGGGCAGCAGTGAATTCTGAGTGGCAGTAAACATTTTCAAAGAGCACCAACTTTAATCCTTGAACCCTCCACTGGTAGCGGCTGGAATAAAACATTTGTAAACAACATCAGCCACACCCGGTCCAACTTCATCTGGTCAGCAGACTTCCAAGTTATGCCAATAAAATTTCCAACAACTACAGGAATAAAAAAATAATACTATGTAGATTATGTTAGATGGATTATGACATGTCATGGCATGTGTGAGGACTGACACACTCATTGGGAGGAGCTTTCTGGCCTTGTCATGCATCAGTAAAACACTGGTTTTCACACAGAGGTACAGACCAGTACAGAGGGTACAGACTTGCCACAGAGTAAGTACAGAGGTACAGACTGGTGATACTACTAGCAGTACTACTATCTAGTAAATCTCACAAGCACTTGTACTAGTAGGCCCCTAGTATAGCACCTTCTGAAGGCACTTTGACAATTAAGTAGTATGTAATACCATATCAGACCTAAATCAGTGGCTGAAGTATGCGAGGTAGCATTTTTTTCATCAGACTCAAAGTTCACATTGAAGTTGTTATGATTGGTCTATGGCCCCTATTCTTTTTCCTTTGTCTTAGATGCAGCACCTCTCATTGCACCACTAGATGTCTCACCAGCCATTCTTGCTGGTTCACCCATGCCTTGCTGGTCATCCTACTAGCATATACCCATAACCATTCCCCTGGACCTGTGGTTTCTGATACTGCATATCACCCCAGTTCACCATTGTCCCTTCACCAACCTCTCCCATTGGTTTATACTGTTTCCTTCTTAGACTCTTTCCTTTGGCACTGCGTGCCCTCCTTGCTTCTCCATTTCACTTATTGCTTCTGACACCTCATGTCACTTATCCTTATCTCAGGTATTTCACCTGAGCTTCTCTTCTACTGCTTCTGCAGTCCTCGTGCCACAGCACATTCTCTTCTGATCTTCTTTGCTGTGCATTTGCTTCATATTTCCAATCTGCAGTCTTTCTCTTACTCATTCATACTGCAGATTACTCATAGATGCTTATTCTCTTTCCTCTTATGTATTTCTCTGTCTTTGAGGCTCTTCTTAGGCCTGGTCCATGTGTGTCCCCTGCATATATATATAGAGGTGTAGCACAAGCATGGAACTTTAGCTTGAGCCTACTTGAGATAGCAATCTATTACATCTTTGACCCTCTTGCTCCCCTCTGCTCTCCCTTTGAACCACTTAGCCTCACAGCATCTTCGCTTGAGGATACTCTGTCTTCATCTTCGACATCGCTACATACTCACCAAGGCAGAGTAGTGACTAGTCTTTGTGTATAGCACTCAGGACCTATGCTTCTCATCTTCACTTCACAGCTTTAGGTTGTGCATCGAGTCTACGGCTGATGCTACCCACGCCTGTTGTAACAAAAGGCTCAAGCTCTTTGAACACAACTACCACTGCTGTAGATCACAACCATTTTGGCCCCTTCATCACCTTTGAAGTGGTGCCCCTGCCCACCACCACCACTCATCGCAACCTCTTCCTCTTGGAGGTCCACAATGCCCTCTAGCCCCAGTTCTGGAACCACCACACCCCCATCACCACCTAGCCCAATTCCCACACCTCCAATGTCTTTGAAACCCACCAAACTCTGTCTCACCCAACCTAAGGCTTTCTTGGAAAAACAGCATGATTCCATGCCCTGGCTTCACTCAGTACAATGGTACCTCACTGTAAATGTTGATGTCTACTCTATGGACGAAAAGAAGATAGGTTTCACCCTATTGTTTATGAATGATGGGAGTGCCCTCACCTGGGCAGATACCTTTACTGAGGAGAGCATGTGAGGAACCAACATAACTCTAGAGTCTTGGGATGAGTTCATTAAGAAGTTCAAGGCCCACTTTAAAAGCCCAAACACTGCCGCCAATGCCCTAACCTGGTTGGCCACCTATTGTGTCAACGAACAACATGATGGAACTTTCCAACCATCCCTCAGTCAATACATCTCAGAGTTTCACAACCAGGTCAGCCTGGCAGGGCTTAACAAGGCAGCTACTATCTGCCATTACTTCTCAATGGGTATTCCCCCTTCACTCTCCGAAAAGGTGTACCTCATGGATACTGTCTCCACCACTATCAATGATTGGATCAAGAATGCCTCTCGTCTCGATGACCAGCAGAAATGTGCTAAACTTGTTGCCCGCCAACACAAGCACTTTTTGACCCCCACCTTCATCCCTCATCCCACTCAGATCCCTTGCGACAAGGATCCCAATGCCATGGATGTGGATGCCATCCACATTCCAAAACTCACCCCTGAAGAGTGAGAATGCTGCTTCAAACAAGGACTCTGCCTCCACTGCAGGAAATTGGGTCACTTTTCCAATAAGTGCCCCATCTTTAAAGACCTTCTCCCATGCCCAAAAACCAATCGAAAGGTCACCAAGGCAGAAGAAGAGATACCCGGCCTCATGGACGAAGATGATGATGAAGACATCCACATAGAAGCAGTGCGAGTAAAGGATTTTTGAAAGGGAGGACTTCTTTGATGCAAGTACCTCCCCAACATTTTGTTTCCTGTGCACCTGTACTGGTATACACATCAAATAGAGCTATGCATATCCCCATTCAGCTCATGGTACCTTCACACACCATGAAAGTCATCGACCCCCCCTGCTCTCATTGACTCAGGAGCAGAAATCTCCTGCCTTGACTGGGCTTTTGCCCAAAAACACCAACTCCCTTGCACCTGCCTCAAGCAACCGATCTGTGTTCACAATGTGGATCAATCTGCAAACTCCAATGGAGATATCCTATTCTACACTGAACTCTACATCTCTGTTGAAGAAGGAGTCACCCAAAAGGTGCTCTTCTATCTCATGAACTGCAGCAAAGAAAACATCATTCTTGGCCTTCCCTGACTTCACCTCGCTAATCCCATGATCAACTGGGAAAAACAAACCATCTCTGTCCCTGAAGCCCTCGATCAGTCTGTAGACCTATATCATGCCTATGTCACTGACCAAAAGTGACATGATTCCCACTATCATGCCCCACCTCTACAAGGTTTTGGGGAAACCTCAATCCAGTGTATCAACACCATGCCAGAAACCCACAGGCACCTGCACACGTACCTAGATATCCAATCTGAGAAATAGTGGCAATACCAAACTCTTAGCCATTACTCGCTCAACTGTGTTACCTGAGGAGGACCATACATCCTACCCTCAGCCACCATCGCCTGATATTCCAAAGCTACTAAACTTGCAGAAAAGGCAGAAATCCAGACTCAGGAGATTACCTTACCCCCAGAATACTCTGACTTTGCCAAAGTCTTCAAAGAAAAAGACTGTGAATCTCTTCCCCCATCGCGATCATATGACCATGAAATAAACCTTGACAAGTCCTTTGTCCCGAAGATCAGGAAAATCTACCCTTTATCCCCAGAAGAACAAAAAGCAACTGAAGCCTTTCTAGATGAAAACCTTCGTTCTGGGAAAATCCATCCCTCCAAGTCCCCACAAGCCTCCCTCTTCTTCTTTATTGAAAAGAAGGATGGCAAGCTCTGCCCATGCCAAGACTACCAGTATCTGAATGAACACACTGTCCACGATGCCTACCCCTTACCCCTCATCTCTGATCTCATCGACAAGCTTAAGGGAGCTAACATCTTCACCAAATTCGATGTCTGCTGGGGATACAAAAACATATGCATCAAGGACAGTCACCAATGGAAAGGTGCCTTTATCACCCATAAAGGCCTATTCGAACCCACCTTGTCTACAGCATACCACCCCTAATCCAATGGTAAAACCGAACATGTTAACCAGAAAGTTGAAACATACCTTCGGATCTTCTGCAGCAACAACCAAACCACATGGTCAGACCATATCACCCATGCGGAATTCACCCACAACCACCGCCCCCACTCCATCATGGGAAAGTCCCCATTTTACCTATGTACGGCTTTGAACCTCATGCCCTCCCCACAGTCCTTGCAGAAACACCACTTCCAGCTCTGGAAGAATGCCTCAAGGCTCTATCCACAGCAAGAAATGAAGCACTCGCTGCCCACAAACTCACACGCCAGGTGATGGCATCCCACACATGCCGTTCATTTACTCCTTTCACCAAAGGAGATAAGGTGTGGTTAGAGGCAAAGAACCTTAACTGCCGCATTGCGAACCCCAAATTTACACCCAAAAGGGAAGGACCCTTCATTATCACAGATGTCCTGTCCCCCTTGATATATAGACTCTGACTCCCAGTGACATGGAAGATCCACCCTGTGTTTCATGCTTCCCTCTTATCGCCCTATCACGAAAACAGCATTCATGACCCAAACTTTCCAGCTCCACCACCAGAGCTAATAGAAGGTGAAGAAGAGTATGATATAGAGAAGGTCTTATGCCACTGAGGAACATGTCATAACAGAAGTACTACTACATATGTACAGCCAACTGGCATGTATGTATATCAAGTACCACAACCCAAATTTGCAAATGTCTCGCAGGCCATTGTTGTCATCTTACTCACATCCATTGTCATTGTCATTGGCACTAGAAGACAATGGAATAGTACCTTCAGGTGTAGAGGATCGTCTTTTGTATCAAGTCTGTTTCAAATTACTATGGTGTTGGGGTGGGCCCCCATGCATCATTGTTCTCACTGTTCTTGTTGTTGTGCCCTGAGTTCCAGCAGTCAGTGCATCATCTTCATCACTGGCATCCTGGTCCTGGTCCTCTAAGTGCTTTGTCTTATCACCATCATCATGTCATGATATACCGTCACCGTTGTTGTGTCTCATCATGGCCCATTGTGCATTGTCATCATCTCATCGTGGCACTCCATCATGGTAATTGTCACATCACAGTACCATGTTGTGGTCATGTCACATTGCATATTGTCATTGTGGTACCTTGTGGTAGTCTCCTCATCTTGACATGGCATGTTGTCATGATTGCGGCAATCATCATCGTGTGAGGCTGGTGTCAACCACAGGTCGACCTCATCAGATGTCACATCTCTGTGGAGCCCCGAGACATTGCTTTCGGTGTGTGCATAGGAAATGGAGAGTGGAAACATGCAGGGGAGTCAGTCATCTGCTACCACTGTCAGATCGTTGTGTTGTCATTGAGTCTGTGAGTGAGTGACCATGTCATCAGGACAGCACAGGTGCGACCCAGTGGTCCCATACGTACAAGCGTTCGGCCGTCCGGTAAGGGTTCCCACGCTCAGAGAACTGAGAACGTCTCATTGAACGCGCCAAATGTGTACAACCACGGTCGATGATGTCAACACACCAGACGTGCAATGAACACGAAGACCGTGATAAGCGAACGATGCCGTACAGTTGGCGCAGGCGAAAAGAATGAAGACATGTCTCTGAATTCGCTAACTGGCAGCACGGCAGACATGACAGAGATGAGAATGCAGTATTAGAAACGAGCACATAGCAAGGCAGCAAGGAGAATTTAAACGACAGCAGGCCAATGATGTCTGAAGTTCTACATTAAATTTTGCAAATTTTCAACCAGGAGCCAACCTTGGAGTCTCATATCCAGTGAGTGAGTGCCAAGCAAGGCTCGTCGTACCTTACTTTGTCCCCGACTCCCACGATAGTGGGGGAAGGTTTTGTCATGTCAATACGAGCTGCTCCCTGCAAACGGACCCGCGGAAATTTTTTACTAAATTTGTGAGATCACGAAAAAACAACGATATTACTGTCTATTTCAGGCAAGTTGGCACCGTGGGAAAATTACGTCCAAAAACACGCCCTACCTCGGTTGCCTTGTATCGAGTCAACGCCCACTCGGAATTCAACAAAAATGACACCAATCGACTCGGACAGTCCAGTAGAACCCATCCTGGCCTGACCGAACCATAAAATCCAAGTTTTTGAAATCTCGGGATTTCGGGATTGCTCCTGTGGTAAGTTTTCTGCTCTATGCTCTGTTTCAACCACTCGAACCAGCATTACAGCCATGCCACGAGGTCATCAAACCAATTCCAAGATCCAGTGGGCCATTATCAGGCTTACAAAATTTCTGGATCACGAACGGATTGCCATGTGTCTAAACATAACTGTCCCCAATCTAGGAGGGGATGTTAGCCTGAAGAAAAAAGTCAGTAGGAGGCACCTTAGTGATACAGAGGTCGAGGTATGTATCACATCTATTTGTAGGTCTCGAACACTAACACTATAATTACCACCACAGTTTCTTCTGGGTACTGTGCAGAAAACCCCTGACCTTTATCTGGACAAACTTCAAGAAATGCTGCAAGCTTCCTCCAGCACTGAGGTCTCTCGTTCAACCATATGGAGAACGCTTCATAGATATGGATTCACAATGAAGAAGGTGGGCTGTAACCTCTGGATCACATTGCAGTGACACTTACACCACTTCAGATCTCGCGCATTGCAGTTGAGCGCTCAGCACAAAAACGCCTCGAATATCTCACACGCATCAGAGCCTACAATGGAGAGCAACTTGTTTTTGTTGATAAAAGTTCTGTTGACTGTCGAACAACATATCGTGGCTATGCCTGGTCAATCAGAGGGACTAAGGCACAACAAAAGGCCTTTTTTGTACGTGGCTGGCGGTAAGAACACTATTATATTTTTTTTATTGTGCTGACCATCTGAGTAAAGGTATTCAGTCTTGCCAGCACTCTCTCTTCAACAAGGCATTTTACATTGCAGCATCGTTGAAGGTTCATTCTGCATGGAAAGTTTCACAGAATTTGTTAGGCGTCTGCTTGACAACATGGAACCTTTTCCTGCCTCCAATTCAGTTATCGTAATGGATAACTGCAGGATTCACAAACACCCTGATATTCAAGCATTGATTGAATCATGGTAATTCCATTTTCATTTGAATTCTTGTGTACTGATCGCTAGTCTATCTAGAGGGATGCGATGCGAATTTTTGCCACCATATTCACCTGACCTAAACCCAATTGAGCTTGCGTTTTCAGCCATGAAATATCATCTCCGTCGCAATGGAGAGTATGCATGACTAGCCATGACCCAGTTGATGGAACAGGAGGTTTACATCACGCTACTTGATGCACTGTATACAATTACTCCTGAGGATTCTTATGGTTGGTTCGCACACTGTGGATATGTTTGACAGTACTGTAGGGCTGACTCTGTAGGGCTTTCGAATGTGCTATATGTAACAATGTTCTTTCGTAAAATATACTTGTACATGACTGCTTAGGACATCATAAGACATGTGGCAATTGCATGACCTACCATAAATTCTAGCGGGCAGTGCTTGCTACTTGAGCCCAAACACTCCGTTCTCAATTCCCTAGTAATGTCCCCTAGGAAACACAAGAAGCCTGTTGCTCGTGGCAGTTCAGTTGACCCTCTAGCTCCTGCAACAAAAGGTAAGATCACTAGCCTATTACTACAAAAGTTATTGATGCCATAATTTAGTAAAGACTGGAGCATGTCTAGGGTGTCGCACACGCAAAATATGCTGTATCTTTGCTCTCAATGCAGCCGTGTGCAACAAGTGTGCTGAGAGTGGATGCCCTGAAGAGTGCATAGTTCAAGAAAGTCGCACTTGTTCATGCAGCACTAGCGCTTCACCTCAGCCTGGCACTTTGAGTGAATGTACTATGCATACTACTACTAAACCCACTTCAATGACTAGTACCACTGTGACGTCTGACAAAAACTCTGTCCCTTGCAAACGGCAGGTCTCTCAGTCCAACTCTCATGCCAAACAGCCATGTCACAGCTCTCCCTCCGAGTCAGAAGACCACGCACTGGTGACTACTAGTACTAAGGCACGAGTCGTGCCTGCAAACAGTCTCCCTGTGATCTCTGAGGTTGACAAATCTGATGGTGATGTTGACTATGGCTTCTCTGGCAACCACAACTCTCTTCTCAGCACTCCTCAGGCTGGTAGGGAACTCACTGAGGAAATGATATATGTTATGGCTCAAGCTGGCGGTGATGATGATAGTGAGGCTGCTGGTGATCCTGACCTTCAAGACGAGGATGGATGGTGAAATGGACGACTCTGACTCTGACTGTGACATGCGTAAGCTACTTCACAACCATCCCTGGAAACCAACTGTGCAGCATGCACCTGCCAAAAGAGTACCACCTGTCAAATCTTGAGGCACAGGCAAGGCTGGCGTAGTGCAGTTCACTCCAAGGCCAGCGAGTCCTGAGCGCTATAATCCAGATATGTGTGGTAAGTCACATTTGTTATGTTCTATATATACTACTGATACGATTTATATTTGCTAGTCTTCAAGATTCAGTGTGCCATTCATCAATTGCATGGATCAAAGTCATCAAATATCCCTTTCCAGATCTCCTCCACCATCACTTATGACCAACTTCACATGACCATTGCTGAGAAGTTGAAACGGTTTCCGGGTTGCCTCAAATTACAATACCAGTTGGACTGCAATATGAAGACAGCATTTACTACTCTACAATCAGCTGCTGAGCTTGAGCTTTTTGTGGAATCAATGTGACTGCTGATCGTCCCTCCCTGTCTTGCCAATGGAAAGGTGTCAATCTGGGCAATGAAGGCAGTTACTGTTTACTTTGAAGATGCAGCCTCGGATGATGAGGATTTGGTGAGTCCAATGTCCACTGGTGCTGGTGATCATAGCGGCAAAATGGTAAAGTGATCTTTCATTCACTGTTACTAGTGATCGCTCATATTGTTCTCAGAGCACAAAAGGATCGTTGTCCAAACAGAAGGCCCAGGGAGGCAGTGAAATGGGAGGTACAGACATACAGAAACAGCACATTGAGGAACTCCAAAAATGCTGGACATGTGATATGCATTCAAAGGGACCCGAGTCCCTGACCTACTGCTATACCATTCCAGGGAGTATCGTCTGTCAGGCTCTGAGTCATCAAAATATCGCATACTGGGCCCTTCTAATTGTGTGTAATACTTATGTTTTCTTTTGTGAATGTTTGCACTAACTTGAATTTACTAGATGAAAGGAGATGCAACTGTAGACATGAAGCCATCTGCTGTCGTTACCCAGGGCATAAAACAACATACATGGAGCATGAGCAATGTTGCTCCAATGAGTCAGGCTGACCAATCCACCCTCACTGCTAGTGGTCATGCAATGCAAGGTGCCAATCCACCATTCACCATTCAGTACCAGTTTATGTCACTGTGGTCTGGAGGCCACCTTTATCCTCCCAGTGGTGGCCTGTTTCCTCACCAGATGCCTCCAGGCCCTCCACCTCATACACTAGCTCCTGGCACCATATATCCACTCGCACCTGTGCCATCACCAAATATTCAGCCAATGGCCCCTCATGTCCAGCCTGAAGTTCCTACTATGCCAGCATCCAATATACCTAATGGGAGTCTCGGTGTCACAACATTGATACCTGGTGCTAACTTGAGCATAGAGATTGCTGAGGTAATCCCATAGTTTGATGCTCTTGAACAGCGTCTGAAGAAGCCCCCGTGTGGTACCAAGCTTGGAGACTTGGGACGTGCACTTGACAAGAATGGATTTACTTTCATTTTGCAACTCGCGCCCACTTACGTATCACCTCAGATATTACAGAATCTTTTGGGGATTGACATGGGTACTGCAATCCTCATCCTTCAGTGTGTAGAGGTGGATCTGAAGGCTATATCTGCACCTGGTATTTGTCGGTAGATTAGTCTGATGTTGTTGAACTCCTTCAATATATTACTATATTCAGTTTGAGATGTGATATCACTTCAACTCACTTCAAATCGATTTATAGTGCCCTCGTGAATATTGTATCTATACTATCTATGTACTTATCTCCTACATTATGCTGTAACTGACGTGCAAACTTGGCATGAATGCCGATGGATCCTGCCACAGCTGTCATGAAATTGTGTGAGAGTACCAGTCTTGTCCATGCATATAACAGACACATTCGCCATGGTCTCACATGAACTGAGTACATGAACAAGCAAATTCTCCTTTGTCATGCACCGCATAGCAAATGTGGATCCAATTGTGACAGCAAGAGGAAGGCCTTCAGAAAAGGTTAGTCAGAAATAGTCAGTGGCAGCAGGATTGACTGGCCTTCTGGAACAGCAATCACGACGAGGGTAACAGAGATAATAAGAATCTGCACAAAAGCCATGCCTTTCTGGTTTGCGGTTCTGGATACACTCAAAGTCAAAACTAGAAGACAAGCAAAACTTGAAAGAAGAAACAGATCATGAGAGCACTGAGCATAACTGCGCCTGCTATAATCCCAGCCTTTGCAACCAATTCAGTGGTAACATTCAGCTTCAGTTGTAACAGTGTGTTCCCAGATTTGGTTCACAAGGCTGGTATAATATTAGTCCACAAAGGGGGAAAGGACAGATTCCTCACCCATCATGATACGCACATCGAAAATTTTTGTGCCAACTGCAACAACATACTTGCCAACACCTTGCTACCACTGATGATGAAGCAGTCCACATGTGCTAGACTGGGTAACGAATGCTTGAACTCCCCTCCAACAGAACTCTCATCTCCAAGACATGTGCTGTCATGTGCCTGCTTGAGTGCTAGACAAGCCAAATACAGTGCTTTCTTAATAGTATCTGCCTCGCTGGTGGCCGCTGACTAGTTACACTTGAGGTTGTGTCCAGAAATAAAGATTCCATCACAGGAGATGACCTTGTCCAGTTCCAACAAGGCAACATTACCCACTACTATGTCCCCAAGACGTAAATGTCAGAAAGGTTAGCGAACGATGCAGAGAGCATACTTTGACATCTACAAGATGTTCTCGGCCATTGCAAATGACCTTAACGGTATGCTCTTCCTTCTTCTGATTGAGCACCCCAAACTGGCACTCCTTTTGCCAGTTGTTAAGAGAACCAACAATGACCTGGGTCACAGTGAAGAGGGGAGACCCATAAAATAGAGAGACAACTTACAATGATCAAAATTGCAATGATAATCATGATACCCTCGACCCAGTCGACGGGCACGAGATGGACATACTAGGACCTTGTCCTTGAGTGCATGCCACATGAGTGCAAGAAGAGACATCATGGGGCATTGCAGTAGAATATTTTCGCCATGTACGGCCTAAACGAGAAAGAGGTGGCTATGAGCAGACAGGTAGCAATCCATTTGCGATCCAGAAATTTTGCAAGCCTGACAATGGCCCACTGGATCTTGGAATTGGTTTGATGACCTCATGGCATGGCTGCAATGCTGGTTCGAGCGGTTGAAACAGAGCATAGAGCAGAAAACTTACCACAGGAGCAATCCCAAAATCCCGAGATTTCAAAAACTTAGATTTTAGGGTTCGGTCAGGCTGGGATGGATTCTTCTGGACTGTCCGAGTTGATTGGTGTCATTTTTGTTGAATTCTGAGTGGGCGTTGACTCGATACAAGGTGACCGAGGTAGGGCGTGTTTTTGGACGTAATTTTCCCACGGTGCCAACTTGCCTGAAATAGACAGTAATATAAAAGTTTGCGTCGCTAAGAAAAGATAGTCCGTTGTTTCAATCAATCCGCTCCAACTCACCACCCTGATTCTTGACACACAATGTAAGCTTTTTTCTTTGGTTGTCTGTGGGTGTTAAATGCTGATGGCCACCACAGGTTTATAGATAAAGCACCGTGTCGTGTTCCATGCTTGATCACTGATCAATACCTCCCACCTGTTCTTCCTCATAACCGAAATGATTATCCTGTCTTTTATGATGCATTGCAAATGTTTTTGAATCCCCCCAGAACTTCTGTGATTGGTTGTCGATGGCCTTAAGATATCATTTTTCATATTGCACACATTGTGAAATTGAATTTGTTGGTTCCATTCTGTTTGATGCTACCGCTCTGAAGATATTTTATGCACCCAGTCGAGTTTGTCTGTTGAAAAGTATGCTATACTTTGCTTCTCGTGAATACACTCACTGCCAACTTTTACATGAACTGACCAGTGCTGAAGTTGGTTCATCAACCAAGGATGTTGCTGCTCGTGTTCTTTGCCGGTTGGATGAACTTCCTCATTGGTTATTCTACACAGAGTCTGTTTATGAAGCAAATCTGTCACACTTGAAGTTGGATGTCCTCTGCTCATGTGCGACCAAGTTGGTGAAAATAAAAGGAAAAAAAAAATCTGCTCTCGTTGCTGTGCTGCTTACTCACTTCCTCCAGACCCGATCGCATCTTGTTCAATATTGTTCACCTCAAGACACTCTTCACAAATTGCAAAATTTAGTCTTTCCAAGTCTAGTGTCAGGCAGCTTGCATCACATTGTTCTGCTCGTCTGTAAGCACCTTGATGAGTTGTATGGATTAGAGGTGTCTATTGCATTCTGCAGACCCCCATATGCAATCCATGTGTTCAGTGCTCCACATGTAAACCTGATATCGGATGGATCTGTTTACCTATGGATGACCTTCTGTCCCGTCTTCACAAGTTAACTATGGATGAACTGATTTCTGCTATTCATACCTTGCCCACTGATGGTCGTCCATCCGTGAACAGTCGTTCTCATCGCAAGACTTGCAGTGGGTTGATTCAACATGTCATTTCACATGCACAATATCTCGAGTGTATCGGTACTAATTGTGTGTGTGACATATACTTGTCTTATTATCCTTTTGTCAAAGCAATCAACAAAACGGATGAGTTCTACATGGTACGGATTCTTGAGCACGAATATGGTTGTAACATTATTGAATCTCACTACGAGATGGAACCAGTAGTCTGAGATAATATCCATACACCACACACCATGCAAACGTCATGTATGTAAAATTATATCCTATCTTGGTCAAAGTTACATAAATTTCTTGCTTAAAACTGAACCTTGGCGAGTCGGGGATTGGCGCCTTGCACTGCTATGATAGTTTATACTGCTTGGTAATTCACCGTCCGATTCGGGTCTGGCTTGCCACCTTATGATCCCGCTCTACCCAAGTCATCACAAACATTTCACCAGTTTGTTTTCTGATATCCGATTAGCTCCTACCTGTACCTGATATCTAACCCCATCAGATCACTGCTGTTGTCGGTTGTGCTTCAAGTTTGCGGTCTTTCTAATTGCAAGTGTTTGAAGGTTGTTATTATCTTCATCTACACGTTTATTGGACTCACTTAAATGTATCCAACGCTCACCACAGCAATTATTGCATTTGCCACTCTGGCTATCACAGTGCCGGCAGAACGAAATCAAAAATCCAATTCCGATGTAGCCTTACCATTTTCAAGAAATGCGACCCCTTAATGGCTGCATCCAAACAACACTGTTGATCTTGACACACTCGATTCTCACGTTGAATCAGTCGACACGTAAGCCCCAGGATTTTATGTATCTTCTGACTCTCACATTCATGGATTTTTCTGCCTATAGAAAGATGTTGCATGGGGTCAAAAAAATCAATCGCTCTTATACAGAAAACTGGGAAGTGGAATGGAGGAGGATAACAAAACCTGGTTCCGACTCTGCCATATTAAATGGTCATAACAAGTAAAGTATTGGTACACCACCATTAAAGTCAGCATTCCTCCTTTGCCCTTCACAGGTAGCATAATTTTATTTCCATGATATTATAGTGCCTGTGAGCTAATCTTGATCTCTGCACAGTGTCCATTGACACTGCGTGTGCGTAAGGGCATTTCATGAATTTTGTTAATTCAGGCTATTTTTGAGAATACATACAACATAGCGATCTCTTCTTTCCAGGGCCATTATGTGGCAAGACCTGCAACGGACATGTGCGTTTCTGGCTTCACAGTATGTCGCTCAATGTATTGATTTTTTTTTATCAGTACCGGGTAGGCAGATGTTCAGATGATTGGCATCGCAAAAGTGTACTCACACGGATTCAAAGCAAGAAGCCATTTCCCTGCAGATTGCTTGTTGGGAATGATATTTCCTTCTCTTTCGGACTATCCTGTGCAATCTCTGTTTGGAACACTTGTCCAGGAGAGCAAGATCATCAATCCAATGTTCTCGTTGAGTCTAACTTCTGATGGAGGTGAGCTATACATTGAGGGGGCAAATTTGTTACTGTACAATGGTAGGATAACCTATATGTCTGTGATTGACCTGGTATGTGGACATGAATGATGCATGTTGTGTGGATGCTCACTTACATTCATTGCAGAATTCGGCAGGGATACTGGGAAATAAGCATTGAGAACATTTACTTCGGGACCAATAAGCATCTCCAAAGTGGATGAAGGCAATCATTGATGCTGGTGCTGCTTTAATCATTGGAGACCAGAGCCGAGTTGCCAGAATGTATAAGAGAATTGGTGGCACACTTGTTAAGAACAGTTTCTTCAGTTGTAAGTACCATATTTGTTGACATTAGCCAGGACTTAGTCTCATGACCAATGTTTCCTACTGTCGCATTTACTATCAATGGCAGAGTTTTTAGGATCCTGCCTGAACTCCTGGATATCAATATCGGACCGGTTTGTGATGGATCACCTGATTGTTTAAGTGCTGTTGTTGGTTCGAAAAGGGTTCCCGGTGAATTCATCCTTTTGTGTTTGGAGTGCATCAGCAAATCACAAAAGAGCTGTAGGTGGCTGTACAGCTAGCTACAGACAACTACAGTTGTTACAAAGGCACAGAAAGGTCCCCCTCTGTACAGGACTTAAAGTATGCTTAAAAAGGAATAATATACTGATTGCTTGCATTTTATCACTCAAATTTTACTCTGTACCACCCTGTGGTAGTCTGTAAGCCTGTAGTCTTGTCTATAAAAGGGTGATTTGCTGATATGCGTCAAGCTGAGCAACACTCTATTGGATTCTCACCAGCATACAGGACTATTGGGTCACCCTTTCTTCAAAGCCATGTTTGATTATAATTTATAGAATGGAAGAAGTCAGTTTTGTAGCTCTTACTGGCCATACCTGAATGTGAGGCTTCACAAATCTCACCTAGTCCTGTTCTGCATGTGATCAGTTCAACTCGAATTGTATCTTAAGTATTAACGGGGGAGGATTGTGACTTTTCTGGGCTGACACATATTCCATGTATTTCGTTTCTTCTGCCTACCTCGCTTTTCTCGCAACTCTCACTATTTTCGTGTATTTCATGTATTTCATGTATTTTGTGAATTTCATGTATCTTGCTTAATCCTCAAAAACCATGTGGCTTTTCAAACTCAGACGTCGTCCGTTCAGTAGTAGTTTTGATTACTAATCAGGCTCATTGCGTAATGTGTACAGTAAGTGTGGTAAAGTGTAGTGAAAGTATTGTAAAGTGGTGAATTCTATGTGTAAGCTGCTTGCCGAGGGTGTTCTTGCAATGGGAGTGCACTCACAGATGCTTGCTGCGCTCACAGTCACTTGCTGTGTCACTGTGGCTCACCAGTCACTTGCTGCACTCACCATGCTCACCAACTGCTCGCTGCGCTCACAGATGCTCGCATGCTCGCTGCACTCACCAACTGCTCACTGTGCTCACCAACTGCTCGCTGCACTCACCAACCACTCGCTGTGCTCACCAACTGCTCGCTGTGCTTACCAACTGCTCACTGTGCTCACCAACTGCTTGCTGTGCTCACCACCTGCTTGCTGTGACTCTGTGAGAGGTGAGTGCAGCAAGTGTCATTATTCATGGACATCACTTGCTGTGCTCTAGATTTTACTCTGCTCGCTATCTGCTTGCAACTATGCTCACACCACTTGCCTGCTGTGACTCTGAGTGGTGTGTGCAGCAAGCATCATCATCTATGGACATCACTTGCTGTGCTTTGGGCATTGCTCTACTCACTGCCCACTTGCAATGCTTAGTCCACTTGCAATACTCACTGTATGCTCACTATCTGCTTGCACTGCTCACTATCCGCTTGCGCTGCTCGCTATCTGCTTGCACTGCTCACTGTCTGCTTGCAATGAGAGTGACCCACCACTGAGAGTTTGAGTGATCTGACATGCATAAATTGACAGCACTGATAGTGAATGCTTAGTGAAGGCACTCCAGGTGCCTGAGCAAGCATTCACTATCAGTGCTATCAATTTGTGCATGTCAGATCATCCAAACTTGGAATAGGTTTTTTACTACTAACACAGAATTTGTATATTGCTCTTTCAAGATGCACTCATCCAAGAAATATCAAAGTGGTTTTCCCTGATAACCAAAGACATACCAAGACTCAAAATATAGTGTGGACAGAAGTATTTAAAGGATTGCAACTGTAATTAATAAACTTAAATTCATTTTATACTTGAAATCAAAACTTGGCTGATCTGACAGACCCAAATTGACAGCATAGATCCATGGTAGTGAATGCTCAATGAAGGCACTGAAGGTGCCAGAATGAGCATTCACTACCATGGATCTATGCTGTCAATTTGAGTCTGTCAGATCAGCCAAACTCAGAATAGATTCTTTACAGCTAACTGGGATAAAGCTCTTCACAGCAAACTGGGATAAAACATTTCACAGCAAACTGGAATGATTGTGCCGAAGGCACAACTGCCTGGGTTAAACTCCTCGTCTAAACTACAGCGGGCAAGGTGTGAGAAAGGTACATCACGTACTTAGCTGTCACTCTTCTCGCTTGTGTTGGTTACAACAAAAACCATGTGGTTCCATATTTAGATTAGTCTATGTTAGCGTGCTGTAGGAATGTAGGAATGTGGGTGGATGAGTGTTGTGTGTGTGTGCATAAAAATGAAATACACTACGTGAAATTTTCACTAAGTCCAAAACGTGATTTAGTGGACACATAAACTCATGCCTCTTGCTGCACAGGGCCAACAAGACGAAACAAATGGGCTCACCTTACATGGGGGAAAAGGGTACTCAAGTGACACTACATTGGAGCATACATAAATCAATACATCACATTTGGCTTAACACAACTTAGTGAATAGGGCTGCTGCTACCTCCAA
>JBBPUL010000507.1:0-18978 GCA_038094675.1 Spongispora temasekensis | reverse complement strand
TATTTTTGTCTGGCAGTCTATCGTATGGAGCATTGAGGGCGATTCTTTAGTACATGTAGGGATTGTGATATATCACCAGTCGAAACCCAGGGTGAAACAGAGACTTGTCCATATACAGGATATAGTGGTGATGTGATCAGCGGTCTAGTCCAAGTCGATGGCATCAACATCTTCATTGGCGGGCTCTTCAACATCTTCTCCTGCCAAATGGTCCAAGTCTTCTTCGTCAAGACCTGTCAATTCAGTAACCAGTACAGAAGAAGAGAAGTGGGGATAGTAGGGAATGAGATGAAAGGCTGCATATCGCAGTCTCGAAATAGCGCTGTCCAACTCAGCCAGTACATATGATCCTCCAGTAGTCTGGTGAAGGACCACCATCAGTCCGAGATATTGCATCTTTGATCCTCTCGCTCCTCCTTGTTCTCTCTATAAACCTCTTGGCCTCACAGCATCTTCACTTGAGGATACTTTGCCCTCATCTTCGATGTTGCTACATACTCACCTCGGTAGAGTAGTGACTAGTCTCCTTGCATTGTGCTTGAGACCTATGCCCCTCATCTTCATCTCGTAGCTTTAGGTTGCACATTAAGTCTATGGCTGATGCTATCTGCACCTGTTGTAACAAAAGGCTCAAGCTCTTCAAAATGCAACTACCACTGTTGCAGCTCACAGCCATTTCAGCTCCTCCATCACCTCTGAAGCAGCATCTTGGCCCATTCCTACCACCCATCACAACCTCCTCCTCTTGGAGATCTACTACACCCCCAAGCCCCAGCTCAGAAAGCACAGCTTCTCCATCACCACTCAGCCCTATGCCCACAATATCCTCTAAACCCACTAAACTTCACCTTGCCTAACCCAAAGCCTTTTCAGGCAAACAACATGATGCCATGCCCTGGCTTCAATCAGTACAATGGTACCTCACCATAAACGTCAATGTTTACTCCACCAATGAAAAGAAGATTGGGTTTGCCCTATCTTTCATGAATGATAGAAGCACCCTCACTTGGGCAGATACCTTGAAAGCATGTAAGGAACCAACATGACCCTAGGGTCTTGGGATGAGTTTATCAAGAAGTTCAAGGCTCACTTCGAGAGCCCCAACACTGCCGCCAATGCTTTAACCTGGCTTGCTACCTATGACATCAATGAGTGACATAATGGAACTTTCTAGCCATTGCTCGGACAGTACATTTCCAAGTTCTGCAACCAGGTTAGCCTTGCTGGGCTTACTGAGGCAGCCACAATCTACCATTACATCTTCACGGGCATTCCCCCTTCTCTCTCAGAAAAAGTGTATCTTATGGACACCATCTCCTTGACCATTGATGTTTGGATCAAGAATGCCTCTTGTCTCGATGATCAGCACAAACATGCTAAACTTGTTGCTTGCCAGCACAAGTCCACCTCCACCCCCACCTTTGTCCCTTACCCCACTCAAGCCACTTGTGAAAAAGACCCCAATGCCATGGATGTTGATGCCATCTGAATCCCAAAACTCATCCCTGAAGAGCATGAATGCTGCTTCAAACGAGGACTCTGCCTCTATTGCAGGAAACTGGGCCACTTCTCCAATAAGTGCCCCACCTTCAAGGATCTTCTCCCATGCCCCAAGGCTGACCAAAAAGTCACCAAAGCTGAAGAAGAAATACCTGGCTCAATGGATGAAGAGGACGATGAAGAAATCCATGTAGAAGCTGTGGGGGTAAAGGATTTTTGAAAGGAAGGACTTCTTTGATGCAAGTACCTCCCCAATGTTTCGTTTCTTGTGTGCCTGTACTAGTATCCACATCAAATAGAGCTATGCATATCCCCATTCAGCTCATGGTACCCTCATACATCATGAAAGCCATCAACTCCCCTGCTCTTGTTGACTCAGGAGCAGAGATCTCTTGCCTTGACTGGGCATTTGCCCAGAAACACAAACTTCCTGGCATCCACCTTGATCAACTGATCTGCATCTAAAATGTGGATTAATCCACAAACTTGAATGGGGATATTTTATTCTCCACCAAACTCTATGTCTCCATTGGAGAAGGGGTCATCCAAAAGGTTAGGCTCTTCTACCTCATGAACTGTGGCAAGGAAAACATTATCCTTTGCCTCCCCTGGCTCCACCTTGCTAATCCCACTATCAATTGGGAAAAGCAAACCATCACTGTCCCTGAGGTCCTAGATCAATCCGCAGACCTATATCATGCCTACATCACTAATCAAAAGTAACACGACTCTCACTACCATGCCCCACCACTCCAAGGCTTCAGGGAAACTTCAATCTGGTGTGTTAACACAACACCTGAAACTCACAGACACTTGCATGCATACTTAGACATTCAGTCTGAGAAACAATGGCAACACCAGACCCTTAGCCATTACTCCATCAACCATGTCACCTGAGGAGGACCCTACATCCTGCCTTTGGCTACTATCGCCTGCTACTCTGAGGCCACCAGACTCACAGAGAAAGCAGGGACATAAATCCAGGACATCACCTTGCCCCCAGAATACTCTGACTTTGCCAAAGTCTTTGAAGAAAAGGACTGTGAATCCCTTCCCCCATCCCAACCCTATGATCATGAGATTAATCTCGACAAGTCCTTTGTCCTGAAGATTGGGAAAATCTACCCTTTGTCCTCCGAAGAACAAAAGGCAATGGAAGTCTTCCTTGATGAAAACCTTTACTTGGGGAAAATTCATTCCTCCAAATCTTCACAGGCCTCTTCCTTCTTTTTTGTCAAAAAGAAGGATGGCAAACTCCACCCATGCCAGGACTACAGGTACCTGAACGAAAACACCATCTGCAATGCCTACCCTCTACCCCTCATCTCTGATCTAGTTAACAAGCTCAAAGGAGCAAAAGTCTTCATCAAGTTTGATGTTTGCTGGGGGTACAACAATGTATGCATCAAAGATGGCCACCAATGGAAAGGCACCTTTGTTACCCACAAAGGCCTCTTCGAACCCATGGTCATGTTCTTCAGTATGAACAACTCCCCCTCTACCTTCCAACAGTTCATGAACGACTCATTCAGAGATATAATCACCAAAGAATGGCTCTCATCTACATGGATGACCTCCTTATCTTTTCCTCTGACAATGAATCTCACATAGAATGCACCTGCCATGTCCTCCAATGAATGATGGAGCTCGATCTCCATCTACGCCTTAGCAAGTGCAAATTCACCACCTCAGAGGTAGAATATCTTGGGATGATTGTCAAACCTGGCAAGCTCACTATGGACCCTGTCAAGCTTGATGGCATCACCTCCTGGCTGGTCCTGGAAAAGGTCAAGGATGTATGTTCCTTCCTGGGATTCACCAACTTCTACCAGTGCTTCATTCCTTCTTACTCTGATGTCACCTGATCCCTCATCAACCTCACTAAGAAAACCACTGCTTGGCTTTGGACACCCCAATGCCAGACATCCTTCAGCAAGCTAAAAAGGCTCTTTCTCTTTCAACCCATCCTCCACCTTCCCAACCTCTCCAGACCCTTCACCATTGCCACTGATGCATCTCATCATCAGCAAAACAACCTTTTGCATTTTGGCAGAGTGTGGCAGTGCTCCACAGAGAGGTACCCAAAACTACAGACACTACAGAACCTATAGACAAGGGTTGTTTTGCTGATGATAAGCCTTGCTACTGGTGCAATCTTCCTACAAACTAACTCAAACAGGGACTGGCATCCCTAATCTTACCTCTCGCAATCGTTCTTCCCAGCAGAATGAAACTATAACATCTTCAACTGAGAACTCCTAGCCATCATCTGAGCCCTCAAGTCATGGCACCACTACTTTCATGGCTTGCAATTCCCTGTCTAGGTCTTCACTGACCATAAAAACCTGACATATTTCCATCAGCCCCAGAACCTCAACTGCCAGCAAGCATGTTGGCTTCTTGACCTCACCAATTTTGACCTCAACATGACCCATGTCCCTGGCTCATTGCTCTCCAGCCCCAATGCCCTGTCACAATGACCTAACCACCTCTCATCCAAATCAGACAACCAGGCCATCACCCTCCTCCCAGAAACCCTCTTTGTTTGTGTTGTTGACTTAGTTCTAGCCACTGTGATTTAAAAGCACTTGGCCACTGATGAGCTCATCACCCACCTCCATAATGACCTTGAAGGACCCACCATGGCCTCCAACCTCCACAACTGACTCTCTAATTGGCAATTCAAAGAGAACCTGCTCTGTTACCAGGACTGCATATACATCTCCAAACCTGACCACCTCACCATCATTGCACATGCACACGACCACCCCTCAGCTGGCCACCCAGATTATTTGAAAACATGCCAACTCATTGCACACGATTTTTGGTGGCCTGGCCTGGCCACTCAGATCCATCGTTATGTTGAAGGTTATACCCTCTGTCAACAAAACAAGGTGAACACCCACCCTACTGTTCTCCTGCTCTCCCCAATCAAATCCCTTGCCTCCCATCCTTTCTAACAGGTCTTATATGACCTTATCACTGACCTTCCCTTATCTATAGTTTCGACAGCCTGCTGGTGGCA
This sequence comes from Spongispora temasekensis, assembly GCA_038094675.1. Lineage (NCBI taxonomy): Eukaryota > Fungi > Basidiomycota > Agaricomycetes > Boletales > Boletaceae > Spongispora > Spongispora temasekensis. The sequence goes on along the minus strand of JBBPUL010000507.1, from coordinate 14,453 downwards.
TGGTTGACCATGGGCTTACTAAGGAGGTAATTCTCTGCCCTACTAAGAAACAAATCACTGCCAAGGGAGTAGCAACCCTCTTTTTTCACAAAGTCTACTGCCGATGAAGCCTCTACAACAAGATCATCTCTGGCCACAGCCCACAATTTGCTTCGACCTTTGCTCAGGAGCTCGGAAGGCTCCTGAAATATGACCTCTCCTTATCTATGGAGTACCATCCTCAATCCGATGGGGAAACTGAGTGCATCAACCAGAAGGTTGAAACCTACCTTCAAATCTTCTGCAGAAACAACCCAATCACATGGGCTGATCATATCACCCACACAGAATTTATTCACAACCACTGCCCTTACTCCATTGTAGAGCACAGTACATCTCTATGGTTACATCGGGTGTTTTTCACACTTTCCAGGAGCCCACTATCGCTTTGAGAACTCAGCCTCCCTTCCCCGTTGCTCTCCGAACGTTTCCACATGATGCCGAGTTCACCAAGTGCATGGTCGAACCCTCGGCACCTCGCTATAGCGGTCGGTCCATTCCTGTACATCACGTGCCCATTTTATTGGCCCCTGCATAGCCTTTCTTGTAATGCCCTTCTTTCAAATTTGTATGTATTGCGATTGCCACTTATATTTCCCGTCGCATGTCACTCTACATAGTTTTTTAATATGCACTGTTGTAATCTTATTCAAACTTGCCTTATTGACGAATGCTACTTCCCACCCTTCAAGATACCGACAGTACCCCATACGCCTTGGGTACTGCACAATATCCCAATTCCCCCATCGTCCTGGGATCAAGCGATCCAAATCATCAAAGACTGAATTGCCTCAGGAGTGTATGAACCATCTGCCGCCACTTACTGATCTCAGTGGTTCTGCATGCTCAAGCAAGATGACAAGATGCTCTGCCTCGTCCATGACCTCCAACCTCTCAATGCGGTCACCGTCCGCGACTCTTCGCTTCCACCCTTTGTCGAGCACCTCGTCGAGTCATTCACCGGCTATGCGGTGTATGGGATGATGGACCTATTCACTGGCTATGATCAGTGCCCGCTCCACACTGAGTCTCAGGACATAACTATGTTCAATAGTCCCCTCAGTCCCCACCGTCTCACCACTCTTCCAATGGGACACACTAACGCCGTTCAGGTTTAGCAGCGAGGGCATGAGGATGGCGATAACGACGAGGTCATGTTGGCCATCGTGCTGAAGAAGCGGATGACTGCCAGTGAGTCTAACACCGATCACCTGGGCCCATTGTAGAGCATGGTACACCTCTACGGTTACATCGGGGGATTTTCACACTTTCCAGGAGCCCGCTATCCCTCTGCGAACTCAGCCTCCCTTCCTCGTCGCTCTCGGAACGTTTTCACATGATGCCGAGCTCACCGAGCGCATGGCCGAACCCTCGGCACCTCGCTATAGCGGTCGGTCCATTTCCATACATCACGTGCCCATTCCATTGCCCCCTGCATAGCCTTTCTTGTAACACCCTTCTTTCTTCTATATTCCAAATTTGTACATATCGCAATCGCCACTTACAGCTTCGGCCATTATGTAATATTTTCTGTTGCATGTCACTCTACATAATTCTTTAATATGCGCACTACATTTCACAGTCTCGGGAATGCCCGGGACTATAAAGATTTGTCCTTCAGAATTAGAAATCAGCTCCCTTTAGCTCACATTCATCACCGACCATTTGGAATGACTACTGACCATTTTATCTACTGCAACCGCTGCCACTACTGCCAACGTCCACTATTTCCACCACCGCCCATCTCCTCCACTACTGTTCTTCTTCGCCCACCTCGGAAACACTTGGATTCACTTTCCCCTTATTGCTAACCAGTCAAGCTCAGCCACACATCTTGGCCGCTCCTCTCTCAACCTCAGGCGCACATCTCGGCCACCCCGTCTAAGCCTCGGCTTGTGCCGCATCACCTCGGCCGAACCTTGGGACCATCTGTAGTCGTTCAGACACTCCATTTCTGGATGCCTCTCCCCAGAATCTCTTTGGGGTGAACATATCGCGCCCACACTCTCTCCTGATGGCCAGGACTAGAGAACTTAGTCTTTTAGTTCCTCCCAGCTGTTTTAGGATCTTTACACTGTGCATGAAGTGCGTCAAGGTCGGTGAAGCTGGGTCCTGCACAAAGGGTACTGGTGCTGCGTGCGCACGGTGCCAGTCCCACAAGATTCGCTGTAGCTGGTCAACCGATTGCGCGACCCTGAAGTGGCAGAGGCCAGGGATGATGCACGCAGTGCTTCCATCCGCCGGTCATGTGGTGGTGGTGATCGTGCACAAACAAGGTAAGTCCCTCAGTTCGAGGCTTGCTACCAGCTGACCGTTCAGCAGGTGCTCGGCTGATCCATGCAGCTGCCAAAGCTCCCCGAAAGCGAGCCGAGTCACTGGTCGTGGTCAGCGACGAGGATGAGGGCAACGAAGAGACCCCGGTGAAGGGCAAGGGCAAGGGCAAGGCGAAGGAGATCCCGCTCCCGAGCTGAACAACCATCAAGCCCTTGGTCGACAAGGCCCGAAAACAGCTCATACGCCATCTCAACATGGTGTATGCAAAAATGTATCAAGTCCGAGGAAGCCTCAAGGTGCTGGAGGTGGAGCGGGAGGAGGTGATGGATGAGTCGGCCGAGATCATCGGCGAGCTCCAGGGCCTCGACCTGTAGTCGCATAAAATGTAACGTCTATAAAATGTAATGTAAATGCATGATTCGGAAAAAGAGAGGAAAGAGATAAGAGAAGTAAAAGAAAAAAAAAAAAAAACATCCTTGTATGGAGTACCGCCTGACTTGTCTTCCTCGTCCGGGTTGCAACATCTATCCTGCCGACGGTTTCTCTGATTTTTCGGTATTGTTCGGTCTTAGTTCTATGAGAGGGGAAAGGCAATGTGCACAGTCTCAGATGCGTTAGAAGCAAAGGTGGCCCGAAGGCTCGGCATACATGAGACCTGAGATGAAAATAGATTTTTTTTTTTGAATGTATAGTACGATGAGGAGGGTTGTGTCTGTCTGTTTTAGTTCGTTTTTTAACTTTTTGGATGCAAGTGAGATGAGAGATCGCCGGTCAAAGCCCGGGGTTAAACAGAGTAAAAGAAACGTCCTCAGTAGGTAGTGAGGGAGTCTAGGATTGCTCAAAAGCATCCAAATCGTCCTCGGCAGGCTCTTCTACATCTTCCCTTGCCATCCTATCAAAATCATTGTCATCTAAACCTGTAAGGTCAGTCGCGGTAATGGTAGAGTGCATTCGGGGATAGTAAGGAATGAGGCGAAATGCCACGTATCGCAGCTTTGAGACTGCCCTGTCCAACTCGGCCAAAAGGTAGGATCCTCCAGTTGTCCTGCGAAGGACAACCATCGGCCCGAAATACCTCAGCTTCATCTTTCGGTTCAGCTCCTTCTCTATGCATGTGTTTCGCATGAGGACGAGGCTTCCCATGCGAAAGTCGAAGTTCTTGATCTGATTTTTAAACGCAGCTTTGAAGTGTTTGATAGAATCGAACCGAGCCTTTCGAACTCAGTCTGTGATGGCTGCGAGGTTGTCGGGCCTCTTCTGCAGCTGCTGAGCATGCCATGCGACAAGGCCGGTTTAACCGGGTGATAGGGGGTCAGCATCTAAAGGGGGAATGAGGAATGTTGCCTCGGTGAGATCAAATGAGAAGAGGGGCTCGATGCCATAAACCATAAAATAGGGCAAAAGCCCGGTCGACCAAAGCTCGGTAATGCGCTCGGCCCAAAATACTGAGTGTTCGGCAGTATGCCAGCATGACTTCCCCCCCTCGGAGGTTTTAATGATGGCCTCCTGGACATCATAATGATGCTGTTCGACCACCCTGTTCACTTGGGAGTTATAGGGGGAGATGCATATGTGCTGAATGTGGTAGTGGTCCGCGAGGACATCTAGAGTGAGAAGAAAGGCAGGGCCGTTGTCAGTAACAATCTCCAAGATGGGGCCCCAACAGCAGAGGATATCTATGAAAATAAAAGAAGCGAGCGCAGTAGCATTCTCAGACCACAACATATGCCACTCCGGGTAGGCGGTCAAGGCACACTGAGCTTGGACAATGTATCGGTAGCCACCCGAACAGGGCATCAACATCGTGTCCAAGTAGGCCTTGCGAAAGAGACCTCCAATGATCAGTACAGTGGGGGGAATATGGAAATGATTGTTCTGCTGAATCTGGCACTCATGGCAGGTGCGCACGAACCATTTGACGTCGTTGACTAACATCAGCCACCAGAAGCGCAGGAGCAAGCACGTCTGAACCGTGAAGACACCCTTGTGCCCGAGGTCATCGTGAGCCTCTCTAATCAGTTCGTAGCGATGGTGCTCGGGTGCGACTAGCTGATGGCAGCCATGTGGTTCCTGACGCCAAAGGGAGCCATAGAGGAGGATGAATTTTGTCGCCGAATTGACAAAGGTTCGGAACTCTGCATCAGAAAGGTTGGTGGGGTGCTCACGGGACTCGAGAAAGTCATGAATCTGACAAATCCGGACTTCCTGAGCTGTGGCCTTGGTTGAACGCAGTATAGTAGGTGAGTCCAGCAGGGCATCTGGCTTGGTAGAAGATGAAGTAAAAATAGAATGGTAAGGCAGGTGTGGAGAAAGAGGTGCAGAGTCCTTGGTAAGGGGTCTATAAATTGAAATGCTAGGGCCCGAACGCGAAGAAGGCTCGGCATATACCACTGAGCCCCGAGGAGTGGCCCAGTCGTTAAGCAATGTGATCGCAAATGAGTATGAGTCATCCAGCCATTCCTCGACATCGTCATCATCAGGGGGATCATCGTCAGATGGAGGGTGCCGAGACAGGCCATCAGGCCCGGCATGCTTCTTGGCAGATATGTGCCGAAGCTCGAAATGGAATAATAAAATGCTGGTGATCCAGCGGTTGATGGTCGCATTCAGCTGTAAGTTGGGATTGTTGATCATCCCTTTGACATACTTGGCATCCATCTCGACAATGAGGTTAGGAACACTGAAAATAAAAATGCGAACTGCCCGAAGGGCACAAAAAAGAGTTCGAGTTTAGCCTGCGAATAACGGCTCTTGACGGTCGTGAGGGAAATAGAACTGAAACAATTGGGATAGCGTTTGCCATCGTTGCCTTCCTGCGAGAGGATAAACCCGACCATGATGACCGAGGTGTCTACAGCGAGGACTACTTCACGGCCTGACTCATAGTCTAAGCAGCGGAGTGCAGGGGACTTGATGATCTCGTCCTTGAGACGAGTCATTGCGTCACGTTGCACATCACCCCATTCGAAGGGGACACATTTTTAGGTTAAATTGACGAGTGGCTGAGCGATGGCCGTGAAGTCTCGGATGAAGATACATATGACACTGCAGGTGCCAAGGAACCCGCGAACCTGCGTCAAGGTCTCACATTCGGGCCAGTCCCTAATCTTCTGGACTTTCGCCTTGTGCGGCACTCGGCCTTCGAAAGTGCACTTGTGCCCAACGATCATCGTGTCCAGGGCGGCAAGCATGAACTTCTTCACAGAGACGGTGGCGTTGAAATTCTGGAGGCATTGCAGAATCCTGTGGACAATGATTAGGTGGTTCCAAATGAATTTTCAGATGCTGGGGTTCTCGGGTATGGTCTCGTAAGTACCATCCAAGCGTTGGTAGCGGGTGGTTTCAGATTTGACCAGTAGGTCATCGATGAAAGGCATTGTATGGTGGGGGATTTCGTCCTGTAAAATGAAGGCCATATCGGCTTGATAAACCTGAACGGTGTTAGTGTGTTCCATCGGAAGAGTGGTGAGATGGTGGGGACTGAGGAGACTATTGAACGTAGTCATGTCCTGAGACTTGTTGTGGAGCAGGCGCTGATCGTAGCCAGCGAATATATCCATCATCCCATACACCACGTAGCCAGCAAATGACTCGGCAAGGTGCTCGATGAAGGGTGGAACCGAAGAGTCGCGGACAGTGACCGCATTGAGAGGTTGGAGGTCATGGACGAGGTGGAGCGTCTTGCCATCTTGCTTGAGCACACAGAACCACTGAGATCAGTAAGCAGTGGCAGATGGTTCATACACTCCCAAGGCGATTCGGTCTTTGATGATTTGGATCGCTTGATCCCAGGACGATGGGGGGATTGGGATATTGTGCAGTACTTAAGACGTATGGGGTACTGTCGGTATCTTGACAGGCAGGAAGTAGCATTCGTCTAGGCAACCGCACTCAGCCAGTACCCAAGCAAAAGCTGTCTCGTGGTTGTGAACAATCCACTGGATGAGTTTCAGCTCCTCGGGCCACAACCACTTCGCGGGATCGAGGTCGAGTGCATCAGCATGTTCCTGTGTGTATCGGTCACCGGGGGGTTAGTTGGCAAGGATATAAGACCGAGAAGGGGCTCGGCAGGCAGGCATCGAATCGGTCAGTATTCCTCGCTAAGAGGACCGATGACAGGCCAAACCTTCTTTGCCACTGGTTTGTAAGCCAGCGCATGCGAAACAGAGTTGAAAGAATAAGTCTTGGAAAGTGTGAGAACATGGGGAGGCAAAAGAGAAGACTGCATAGAAGAAAGAAATGAGTATGGAATCCCAGGGTTCGATGAAATATGGTCCATTCTAAATTCAGTGGCCTGAACTGGAGAAGGAGGGCAAGAGCGGATGAATGCGAACGACGACAGATGTGACACTCCCCGACCTCTCGGTGAATCATCGATGTCTAAAAATCTGACTTGGGTGTGCAGTTATGGCTTTCACATGCCAGTCCATTTCGGCACCAAGGGCACCTGTTGGTCCAGGGGCGGGTCAGCAGTTTATACATTTTCCCATTGTTCAGGTTGGTGAGGGTGACGGTTGCGCTGCCATCTGGAGTCTCATTGGTAGTGGCGCTGAGGAGACTCATGAATGGCCAGCCAAGTAACATATCAAAGTGGGCTTGTTGCACCACTTGAACCTGTAGGCAAACGTCACCAGCACTGAGGTCTAGGCGAAGGTTCTCAACTACGCCAAGGGTAGTGTCAGTGCTAGTGTTAGCATTTGACATGGTTATTATATTATCTGAGTGGATGGGTAGACCGAGTGTCTCCCAAATCGGCTTTGGCATGGTGACGATCTCAGATCCCGAGTCGAGAACCGCTTGGAGGGTCCTTTTGGAACCGACCACTTGTACGTCGATGGATCGAAGGGGGAGGCTATGATGAGCTACAATGAGCCCATCATTGTTGGTGTTGAGCTTGTTGCCCCACTCGCGCTGAATGGCCTTAGGGTCACGGCCCGAGAGCTCGTTCATCTGGACTGTGGGCATTGTGAATGGGATACGCTTCGAGGTGGTCAAATCTTTGAGCTGTCGGCGAACATCGGTAGCGACCGACAAGAGGTCCTTGAATGGTACCGAGACCGACGTGTTGAGTACTCAGTCCAACATGCGCTTGGGCGCGGCGTCATCTTCGAGCAGAAAGGAATATCTAAATTGCCCAGTAGGGGCAGCGGGGGCGGAAGCGTTAGCTCTGGTAGATGAAGGAAGAATGTTACGGGATGTGGGGTTGAACAGTGCAACAGGCAAGGGTCATGGGGGAACAGACGAAGAGGCAGGTTTAGAAAGCCCAGACGCAGTGCGCGAGGCCTCAACTGCAGGTGAGACGATTTCATCGGCAACCGAGGCTGCCTGAGGCGCGGGGTGAGTGGACCTTCGAACAGGTATTTCTACACCGTCGAAGCAAACTCACTTCCCCTTATCCTTTTTGTCATGCTGAAAATTGGCCCATGCTTGGGCAATATACGCCTGAAACTCGGGGTCAGTGAGGACGGGGTCCGACTCGCCACTAGGCTCGGTGTCGATCGACATCCTCGAGGAAGCACGGCAAAAGTGCAGCCTTGCCCAAGAACTTCGGGGCGTTATTCATGCCTCAGAGGGGCATCTGGGAGGCTTGATGGGCCATTATTAGATTTGGTCTCAGTGGTAGTGCAGGAAGGGGGTTTGGTAGAGGGACCACTGCGGGCTGTAAAGGGACAAGAGGGGGTGCTGCGATGTGTTGAGCCGGGGTACTGGTCCGGTTCGGAGTGAGGCTCGGCGGTATTGGCGAGTTTCGGTAGGAGATGCGCAAGGCATCGAGTAGATAGGGAAGTGATGGGGACGATGAGGAGTAGGAGATAGGCGGAGAAGGCGATGATGATGGGGTGAGGTCCCAGAGAGGAGACAAAAACGGGGAGTTTTTTCTGAGCTCCCTGCCAAGCAGGAGGCATGGATTCTATAAACGCTCTGGGCACCTGTTCACTAAAGCTCAAGGGACTGGCTAAATTTTCCTGTAGGAATGAGGGGTCAACATTGGAAGGTGTCTGTGGCTGTGTGGTTCCTGGAAAATCGAGGCGGTTTTCAGCTGCTCTGGGTGGGTTTTCGGCTACTATGGGTGATGTTCGGTCGCTTTCGGCTGCTGTGGGTGGGTTTTCGGCTGCTATGGGTGATGTTTGGTCGCTTTCGGCTGCTGTGGGTGGGTTTTCGGCTGCTGTGGGTGATGTTCGGTCGCCGTCGAATGGTTAGATAGGGTCTAGGGTAGAGAGTTCAGGGAGGTCAGATAAGTTGTGATGTGCGTCCGGAGAGGAGACTGGCTGTAAAATTAGCGAGTCTTCACCGATTTGTAAACAGCGAAAATGCTCAAGGAAATTTTCAAGCTTGAGCCTTCTAGAAGTCGGTTGGAGGCGTCGTCTGGAGCCTCTAGCAGAATCCCTCGCAGTGGGCTCCAGTTGTAAAGATCCTAGAACAGCTGGGAGGAACTAAGAGACTAAGTTCTCTAGTCCTGGCTGTCAGGAGAGAATGTGGGCGCGATATGTTCACCCCAAAGAGATTCTGGGGAGAGGCATCCAGAAACGGAGTGTCCGAAATGACTACAGATGGTCCCGAGGTTCGGCCGAGGTGATGCGGCACAAGCCGAGGCTTAGACGAGGCGGCCGAGACATGCACCCGAGGTTGAGAGAGGAGCGGCCGAGACATGCGGCCGAGCTTGACTGGTTGGCGATAAGGGGAAAGCGAATCCAAGCGTTCCCGAGGTGGATGAAGAAGGACAGTAGGGAGGAGACAGGTGGCGGTGAAAATAGCAGACGTTGGCGGTAGCGGCGGTGGTTGCAGTAGATAAAAACAGTCAGTAGTTGTTCTAAACGGTCGGTGATGAATGTGAGCTAAAGGAAGCTGATTTCTAATTCTGAAGGACAAATCTTTATAGTCCCGGGCATTCCTGAGACTGCGAGACATAGTGCACGTATTAAGGAACTATGTAGAGTGACATGCAATGGGAAATATTACATAATGGCCGAAGCCATAAGTGGTGATCGCGATACATACAAATTTGGAATATAGAAGAAAGAAGGGTGTTACGAGAAAGGCTATGCAGGGGCCAATGGAATGGGCACATGATGTACGGAAATGGACCAACCACTATAGCGAGGTGCCGAGGGTTCGGCCATGTGCTCGGTGAGCTCGGCACCATGCGAAAACATTCGGAAAGCAGTAAGGAAGAGAGGCTGAGTTCGTAGAGGGATAGTGGGCTCCTGGAAAGTGTGAAAAACACCCAATGTAACCGTAGAGGCATACTGTTACGACAGGCGCAGGTAGCGTCAGCCGTAGACTCGATGCACAACCTAAAGCTGCGAGGCGAAGACGAGGGGCGTAGGTCCTACATGCAAGGTGCAGAGACTAGTCACTACTCCGCCTTGGCGAGTATGTAGCGACGTTGAAGACGAGGTCAGAGTATCCTCGAGCGAAGACGCTGCGAGGCCAAGTGGTTCGAAGGGAGAGCAAGGGGGAGCGAGAGGGTCAAAGACACAATAGATTGCTATCTCGAGTAGACTCAAGCTGGAGTTACATGCTTGTGCTACACCTCTATATATACGTGCGGGGAACGCGCACGGACCAGGCCAAGTGGAGCCTCAAAGACAGAGAAAGACATAAAGGGAAAAGAGGATAAGCAACTATGAGTAATCCACAGTATGAATGAGTAAGGAGAAGACTGCGGATTGGAAATAAGAAGCAAATGCACAGCAAAGAAGATCAGAAGAGAATGTGCTGTGGCACGAGGACTGTGGGAGCAGTAGAAGAGAAGCTCGGGTGAAATACCTGAGATAAGGATAAGCAACACGAGGTGCCGGAAGCAATAAGTGAAACAAAGAAGTGAAGAAGGCACGCGGTGCCAAAGGGAAGAGTCTAAGGAAGAAGGAAACGGCATAAGCCAGCAAGAGAGGCTGGCGAAGGGACAACGGTGAACTGGGGCAATACGCAGTATCGGAGACCACAGGTCCAGGGGAATGGTGAGGGGTACACGCCAGTAGGACGACCGGCGAGGCATAGGCGAACCAGCTGGGACGGCTGGTGAGACATCTAGAGGTGCGATGAGAGGCGCTGTAGCTAAGACAAAGGAGAAAAGAATAGGGGCCATAGACCAATCGTAACACATACTGCGCTCTACACCGCCAAGGTTAGTCAAGGTAGCTATGGGGTTTTGCGGCATGGGAGTTTGTCCTGATCCAGTCATGTTTGACATCTTGACTCTCAGAAAAGGAGCAATGAAATAAAAAGAAACTATCATAAGCCCGAAACAATATCACTATTTTCTTGCCTAATTCTGAGCACAGGCAGGGCTCATAATCTAATGAGGTAGGCTACAGGCTGATGTAGATAGACAGATAAGGCAGAGTTGCTGAGTAAGGTCATGTGTAATGTGTGATATCCTAAAGTAGTAGGCTAGGGACATAGATGGCTCACTTAGATGGGCTGGTAGTGCCATATGGATCTTGCCTGATGATGGTGGGAGATAACAGGTGCTTAGATTATTTTTAATCTCTGCTACAGTTTATATACTACTGTATCTTATTTGATAATTCAGAGTTGTGTAATATTGGAGTTGGCATGGTCAGCTTGCCTTAGGCTGCCAACAGTCCTTCATCAGGGAACTGGTGAGAAAATGATAATGATAGATAATAATAGATAATGGTAGATAATGGTAGATAATATATTATAATCCCTTGATCAACCCTCTTTTCAAGATTATCTAGGATTATCTTTCCCTCTCCATTTCCCTGATGTTGACAGAACAAGAAAGTTTGAAGAAAGAACTTTCGGTTGAGTTGCATGACTACTTGGATGTGTTCTCAGAACAAAAATCCATATGGATACCATTATGTAAAATGTGGGATCATGCAATTGATTTGCACCTGGACTTTGTATCAAAAAAAGGAAAAGTAATTCCAATGTCTCAGACAGAGCTATCTGAGATTCGCACATTCCTCGATGCAGAGCTTGAGAAAGGATACATCCAACCTTCCAAATTGCCACAAATGGCACCAGTGTTTTTAATCCCTAAAAAAGATGGAAAAAAGAGACTTGTTATAGACTATCAATATTTAAATGAGGGTACCATCACAAACACATATCTGCTTCCTCATATAGATCAACTAGTTGATAGGCTTCATGGTGCCAATATGTTCACCACACTAGATCTTCATTGGAGTTACACCAATGTTTGAATGAAAGAAGGTGATGAGTGGAACGGTACTTTTGTCACTCCCTTCAGATTGTTCAAATCTTTAATCATGTATTTTGGTTACAAGAATGTGCTGGCCACATTCCAAGCTATGATGGATATTTATTCCATAAGCGCTATAATGACACTGGTACTTATTTGGATGATCTTATTGTTTTTACAACTGGCTTGTCTCATGCTCAGCATGCTGAGAAAGTTTGTTGAGATTTTACAAATCTTGAATGATAATGATCTTTATTGTAAACCTTCCAAATGCTTCTTCTTTAAATCCTCCATTGACTATCTGGGTATGGTCATATCTAAAGATGGGGTAGATATAAAAAAGACAAAAACAAGTGCTATTGCAGAGTGGCCCAGACCGCAAACAGTCAAACAAGTGCAATCATTTTTAGGGCTTTGTAATTATTACTGATGTTTTATTGAAAACTTTGCACACATGTAAAAACCATTAACAGAGTTGATAAAGAAAGACATTCCTTGAACCTGGGGTCCTGATCAGGAAAACACCTATATAACTTTAAAAGAAAAATTCACCACAGTGCCACTACTCACATACCCTGATAGTAGTAAAGAGCTGCATGTGGAAACAGATGCTTCAGACATCGCTACAGGAGCAGTGCTCTCAGTTCATGGAGAAGATGGTCTCTAGAGACCTTGCACATTTATATCTCATTCTTTTGATTCTGCAGAGTGGAATTATCCTATTTATGATAAAGAAATGGCAGCAGTTATTCAAGCCTTAAAAGAATGGAGACATTATTTAATAGGCCATCCAAGATTTGAGATATGGACAGACCATAAGAACCTAGAATACTGGAAAAAACTGCAAATCTTGTCACCATGCCAAGCTTGATGGCATGCTTTATTACAAGAATTTAATTATGTCTTGGTTTACAAACCAGGCTCAACTAATGGACATGCAGATGCCCTATCAAGATGCCCTAACCATGGTGATGCAATGCAGAACCTAAACAAAAACATAATGGTGTTACTGCTGCAGGTTATCATCAATGACATGCATCTTTATTCTCCTTTCCTGGAACATCTGCAAAAAATGTCAAAAAACTTAAAAATACCATTGTCTGTCACATGTTGGTTTGATGATCAACAATCAGTATTTATTAATAACAAGCACCATGTTTTCATACCTACCAGGTTGAGGATTGAACTATTAACTTTATGCCATGACTCCCCATTAGCTGTACATGCAGGACAACAGTGAACTTATTCTACCATCATGCAACATTTCTTCTGGCCCAAAATGGAAAAAGAGATAAATGATTATGTTGATTGTTGTCAGATCTGTGCCCAATCTAAAGTCACCTCTCACCCACTGGCTGGTAAATTAATCCCATTGTCTATCCCACAACATCCCTGGCAAGACATTTCTGTAGATTTCATCTCTGGTTTTTCCACAGTCAATAGACTAGATTCTATATGTGTTGTGGTTGATGGCTTCTCAAAAGAAGTTATTTTCATGCTATGCACCAAAAACATCAACTCCAAAGACCTCGCCATTCTGTTTTGTGATCATGTATGGTGCAAGCACAGACTTCCCAAGAACATTATATGTATCAGATCGATGCCCACAGTTCACTTCTGCATTCACCATTGAACTCTGTAAATTATTGAAAATTGATCAAAAACTATCCATGGCATACCATCCACAAACAGATAGACAAACAGAGCATGTAAATCATGATCTGGCACAATATTTAAGGTGTTACATGTCCAAAGAACAGAAATCTTGGCCAGATTACATCAAATTGGCAGAATTTGCACACAACAATACTATTACATGTGCTACTGGTAGCATTCCCTTTTCAGTTATGCAAAATTATATGCTGCAAATGGGATTTGAAATTCCTAAAGTAGCATTCACTGCAGGACAATTCATGTCACAAACAGGAATATCAGTGATTCCATCTGGTAATCAACAGAACATTTACAGCTACTGTTATAAACATCGCAAAAATACCATATTCAAAATCTTCTCTTCATTGTGAGTATTCTGGTAATACACACTTACAATATGACATCATAAGGCTGGACCCATCATGTGATATAACATCACCTCTTATCTCTTATCTATGACATCATAGATCTAGACCACCTCATGTTAGACACATGTAGATTAGTCATACCTCATGTATTTACACCTGTTAGTGAAATTATTGGCACTTTGCGTGAAACAGGAAAGATTAGTAAGAGTTGCGAGTCATCGTAGACTTAGTAGAATTTCGTGTTTGCGCACCTCGCCGGGTATGCACCAATTGTAACCATGTTATTCTCCTCTGTCGTATCTACCATGGACAACAGAAAGATATCCCCTGACCTCAAAATGGCTGCCATTCGACTCTCAGAACAGGGCGTCCTCTCCACAGAGCAAATCCTAGACTGCATCGGCTTCTCCAAGCGCACATTTCATCGCATCCGCCAGCTCTACCGTGACACTGGCGACGTCGTATGACCACGGGGTGACCTTGTCGGGCATCCAAGGTCATTGAACATGATAGACGTTCAGTATCTCCTGGAACTTGTCCGTCATCGCCCGGACCGCTTTCTTGCTGAACTCGACACTCTCATGCAGCACAACCGCTTCATCTCTGTTCACTTCACGACCATCCATCGCGAGCTTTGTCAATCCAATGTTTCCCTCAAAAAACTTAGAAAGATCGCTAGTGAATGCAATGAAGATGTTCGTGCCGACTACATGCGGCGGGTAGCAGAATACACCCCTGAACAGCTCGTTTTCATCGACGAGACCTCCAAAGATGAGCACACACTCTTTAGACGATATGGCTGGGCCAAGAAGAGCCGCCGTGCCACAATGAAAGGTGTCTTCGTACGGGGACGCAGACTGACTGCGATCGGAGCGATGTCATGCGATGGCATGATTGCTGGGCATGTTGTCGAGGGATCCTTGAATCGGGCAGAGTATCTCAAGTTC
>JBBPUL010000506.1:0-19051 GCA_038094675.1 Spongispora temasekensis | reverse complement strand
GATCTATCAAGATACAACCCGATATAGAATAGGTGAGCATCTATAAAAGTGTCAATAGGTACAAACAAGGATCAGGGCACTAAGATGAAGAGATAAGATGAATAGAGCGCCTGATAAGGGAAAGGGGTTGGATCCATATCCGTAACCCTAGAATAAGGTTGCCTTAGGCGCGTAGAGCGCTTCAGTTAGGTTAACGCCGTTGTGGTTACAACACTTCCCTCTTATCACCCTATTGTGAAAATCACATCCATGGTCCAAACTTCCTGGCTCCACTGCTAGAGCTTATAGAAGGAGAAGAAGAATATGAGATTGAGAAGGTTCTGTACCACAGAGGAATGATCCACTCCTGCATGTTCCTGATCTGATGGAAAGGATACATGGCCAAAGAAGATTCCTGGGTCCCAGAATGAAATTTGAAAAATACAAAGTCTGCTCTCCAATAATATAAAAACCTCCACCCAAAGATATTCCATCTCTTAAAGCAATAAGCTTCCCCCTTTTCACAATGCCCACCACCTACTTCTCCCTCTCCCCTCTTCACTTACTATGTCCAATGTCTCTGCCAGCTCTATCTTGTCTCCCATGTCCTTGTCTATTTTAGTACCTCTTATGGAAGACTCTCTTGCTCCATCACTCCATTCCCCTTCTCCACAGATAGCCAACTCTCCTTATTCTAAGGATGCTATGGTAGTGGTAACAGATGGTGCACCACCTAGCTCTAATGCTTTATATACCCTTCTTGTTCTTAAGCTGCCCACTGACCCCTCGACCCTCATCATCTCAGTAGATATCTTCCCCACCTCTTCTTCTTCCTTATCACCAATGACCACCATGGAATCTTTCTAATCAGAGCTTCCATTTGAGCAATTCATGGCAGGGCAATGAATCATGTTCATGAGCTAGCCCATCAGCTAGATGTAGATTGATACCTCTGGGAAACTGCCTCTGTCACCATTCTGATGAATATAGCCATTACTACTTATGTCACCCAGTCACCCTCTCCATCACCTTCTGAGATTATCCATAATTCTGTCCCTGTGGCCAATGGAACACCCAGTGCCTCATCCTCTTCTCTCAATCCAATGGAAGCCCTAGCTATTGATGCCCTCCAAGCTCGATTTGATCAAATCTAGGAAGCCATGGTTTAACAGCACATACATACTCTAAGGTGACCTTCTCTGCCCCAGTGACCACAACTGCTACAGGGATTTATGCTTTGTGTGCCACAAGCTCAGGCATATCTGTATATACTGCTCACACTACACCTGCTCCTTCTGCCATCACTGCTCCCTGGGTCACACCCAAGCTACATGTTCTTTTTGTAACCATCACTCCCCACCCGGATCCTCCTCCTCCTCCATCTCCTCCCACAGCTCTCATCAGTCCTGAGGATTCTTTCAGTCCTATGCCTCCTGCACTCCCACCCACTCTCAATGCTCTGAGTGCATGCTTCCAATCCCTCTATCTAGGTCTCTCATAATCTCCAATGATGATAATCACTTCAATTCAGTTGAAGAAAGTAACATATTCCCCTGTCAGGTCTTGCAAAGGCTTATAAAAGTCTCACTGGGGTTTCGACCCTACTAAGGGGGTAATGTTACAATTCACCCCCTTTTTTTCCTTTCATCTTCATTGCTCATTGCATTGTATTACTTAAGACCTGCACAGCCCTTTGATTAGCTAATGTCATGGCTTTGTATTTTCTTCTTATCTCTTATCTCTGACTCAAACATTCTACAAGATTCCATGTACTTCTATCATACACAGCTTTATGACTCGTTTCATGCTGTGTATGACTCATTATCCCTTATCTTCAGTTTCCTCTTTTAGCTTTCTCTCTTATCACACTGCAGCATTGCTTGGTCTGTATGCAGGACTCATACTTATAAATACGGCATAGTGTTATGACAGGCGCAGGTAGCGTTAGCTGTAGACTTAATGCGCAACCTAAAGCTGCAAGGCGAAGACAAGAGGCATAGCTCCTGAGCGCAATGCACAGAGACTAGTCACTACTCTGCCTTGGTGAGTATGTAGCAATGTCAAAGACGAAGGTAGAGTATCCTCGAGCGAAGACACTGTGAGGCCAAGTGGTTCAAAGGGAGAGCAGAGGGGAGCAAGAGGGTCAAAGATGCAATAGATTACTATCTCGAGTAGGCTCAAGCTAAGGATACACTGCTTGTGCTACTCTCTATTTATAGGTAAAAGTCCTGCACACAGACCAAGCAGTGCTACAGCTCAATAAGAGAGGGATCCGAAAGGAGTAACTAGAGATAAGAGAAAATGAGTCATGCACAGCATGAAATGAGTCAGAAGGCTGTGTGTGATAGAACTACATGGAATGTTATGGAACATGCATGTGGATCACAGATAAGAGATAAGGGAACCACATAGCCATGACGCTGACTGATGGAAGGGCTATGCGCATTTAAGTAATACAAGGTAGAAAGAAACGAGAGTGAAGAAAGAGAAAAAGAGGCTGATCATAACATTACCTCCTTAGTAGGGTCGAAACCCTAGTGAGACCTTTTCTACAAGCCCCAGCAAGACCCGATAGGTGATCCACACATGTTACTCTCTCCGATGGAGTTAAAGTAGAAGTTATCATCCTCTTCTAATGTTGGTGGAGATTGAGGTAGAGGGACTGGAAGCGTGCAGCCAGAGCGCTGAGAGCAGCTGGAAGTGCAGGAGGTGCAGGACTGAAAGGATCCCCAGGATTGTGGGTGGGAACTATGAGAGGAGGCAGAGGATGATGATGATCCTGGCAGGGAATGACAGTTGCAGAAAGGACAGACAGCTTGGGTGTGACTGGGAGAGTGGCAGTGGCAGAAAGGACATGTATAGTGGGGGCAATAGACCCAGATATGTCCCAATCTGTGGCATATGAAGCAGGAGTCATGGTAGTGATTGTGGTCACTGGGACAAGGTAAGTTGCCTTGGAGGATATGTCGTTGGACTGTGGCCTCTTGGATGCAGTTAAAGTGGGCTTGGAGGGCATTGATAGCCAGGGCTTTTATAGGGTCAAGGGCAGAAAAGGAGGTGCTAGGTGTCCCATTGACTGCTGAGATGGAGTTGTGAATGATCTCAGAGGGTGAAGGAGAGGGAGAGCAAATGATATATCCTAAGATGATAATGTCGGTGGGAACTCTGACCACAGCAGTTTCTTGGAGGTATCTGTCGATGTCCTGGATAAATTCCAGGTATCCGAGTTGATGCGCTAGCTCATGGATGTGTCTGAGGGTTTGAGCATGAATGGCCCTTATAGAGGCACTGATAAGGGAGATTTTGTGATGGTCATTGTTAACAAGGGAGGAGAAGATATGAGGGAGGCACTCCAACTGGAGGTAAACCATAAACAAAAGGAAGAAAAGAGATAAGGGGTCTGTGAATGCAGAAATCCCTGAAAACATGTGGGGGTCAGTAAGGTATTCGTGGAGCATGCTGCACTCATCATCAGTGGAGTCCGAGGACTGAAAAGTGTGGGCATGGAGGGGAATGTCAACGGAGATCACTGGAGTTGGGGAGTTAGCAGGTGGCTCAAGGACAGAGATGATATATACAGGGCTAGGGCTAGGAGGCATACTGTTTGTTGCCAGTACCACAGCATCCTCATAATGAGAAGCATGGGCCAATGTTGGAGAAGGGGTGCTTAGCAGTGAAGCAAGATGGTCCTCCATAGGAGATACTGAAAGGGACAAAGAAGAGGAAGACAAGATAGATGAGGTACAGACATTGGACATGGTAAACGAGAAGTGAAGAGGCAAGGGGGTGAAGGTGGTGGTGAGTGTTATGAGGTGAAAAAGCTATTGCTTTGAGAAAGAAAAGGCCTTTGGGTGAAGGTCTTTATATTTCTAAAGGGTGGACTTTGCATTTTTCAAGTTTCATTCTGGGACCCAGGAGTCTTCTTTGGCTGTGTATCCTTTCCATCAGATCAGAAACATGCAGGAGCAGGCTGTTCCCCTGTGGCATAACACTTTCTCAATTTCATACTCTTCTTCGCCTTCTATTAGCTCTGGGGGTGGAGCTGGGAAGTTCGGGCCATGAATGAAGTGACCTAAGGATAGGACACAACTGTCAGCCTCTACTAACCACAAAGAAGGGAGAACTTAGAAATGAGGGATTGCAACTTAGGTCAAAGACACAAGAGGTTGAAGCTGGGGCTCAGCTCAACTCTTGGCTGCTTTATATATGTCTACTACTATTAAATACATGAGGCGGTCTAGACTAATGATGTCATAGATAAGAGATAAGGAGGTCCAGACTCCTGACATCATTGATGATGTCATGTCACATGATCAGTCTAGACTAGTGATGTCATATTATGTAATGTGGTGTGCCACACTGTTCTGATTACAAAAAGGAGATGAGTTTGAATAAAGTTGCAACACTACCCCATCTTTAGGTTGAGATTCCAGATCAACCTGAATAAAAAAGCAAGGAGAATTCTTGAAGAGTGACTCCTTGGACTTTTCTTGGTGCAGCCAGGTTTTTTCAATGAAACTCCTTGATAGCCAGAGGAGCATTGATGAGATTAGCAGCTGGCTGCCATGTGGCATTACTGATGTCATATCCTTTCCACTTAACCAAATATAAAAGTCCATGTCGAGTGGAGCAAGAATCCAGAATGCATTCCACCTCAAATTCTTCGGATCTATCTTCAGATATATGCACCACATCAGGCTTGCTGACTGGTTGTCCTGGCAATTGATCTTTAAATGGTTTAACTCATAAAATATTGACAGTTTATTCTGGCTGGCAGCTTAAGCGTGACAGTATTGGGTGAGACTTCAAAATCTCAAAAGGGCTAATTCATTTCTGAGTGAGCTTTTTCAAAATCTCAAAAGGGCTAATTCATTTCTGAGTGAGCTTCACCGAAGTGTAGAGCAGTTGTAAATGCTCTGTTGACAACCAGACAGAGTCTCCTATGATATATTTCAGTGCAGCCGATCTCTTCTTTTCAGCCTGCACCTTCATCTTTTCTGTATTAGTGTGAAGAGCATTTTCTACTTTGGCATGTGCTTTTCCTAACTCCATTTGAAATCAGCCAGCGATAGAAAGATCATGTTTCACTTCAAAACCCATGCATGGCATGTAATTTCGAGTGACTGCAAAAGATATGCTACCTGTAGCTCGAGTCACAGTGTTATTATGCATGAATTCTGCCATTTTCATGTATTCTGGCCAAGATTCTTGGTTCTTGGAAATGTAACAGTGAAGATACTATGCTAGATCATGATTTACGCATTCTGTTTGTCCATCTATTTGTGGATGATAAGTGATGGAGAGTTTCTGTTCAATCTTTAACAATTTGCATAACTCTGTTGTGAATGCTGAAGAGAGCTGCGGTCCTCGATCTGACACCACTGTTTTTGGCAGACCATGTTTACACCACACCTGGTCTCTGAATAATATAGCTGGTTCCTTTGAATTAATTGCTTTAGAATATGGTGTGAATACCACCTCTTTGGAAGACCTGTCCACTATGACACAAATAGCATCGACACCATTAACCACTGGAAATCCGGAAATGAAGTCAACTGAGATATCCTCCCAGAGATGTTTAGGAATGGGTGAGGGTGCAAATTTTCCTGCCAGAGGTCATGATAATGTTTTAGATTGCATGCAAATTTGACAACAATCTACATAATCATTGATTTCTTTTTTCATCTCAGGCCAAAAGAAGTGCTGGGAGATGATGAATAAGGTGTGCTGTTGCCCTGCATGTTCTGCAATGGGGGAATCATGACATAATGTGAGAAGTTCAATCCTCAATCCAGGAGGTACAAAGACATGATTGTTATTATTGATAAAGACTAATTGCTAATCATCAAACCAGCATGTTATGGAAGAAGGTATTTTTAGATTTTTGGACATCCTTTGCAATTTCTCCAGGAAAGGTGACTCTAAGTGGACGTCATTGATAATAACCTGCAGTGGAAGAACCATGATGTTTTCATTTAGGTTTTGCACCACATCACCATGATCTAGTCTTCTGGACAGTGCATCTGCTCTAGCATTGGTTGATCCAGGCTTATAAATTAAAACATAATTAAATTTCTATAATGTGGCATACCATCAAGCTTGGTGTGGTGATAATGTTTGTGATTTTTTCCAATATTTAAGATTTTTGTGATCTGTCCAGATCTCAAATCTCAAACTTCCAATAAGATAATGATGCCATTCTTTGAGTGCACGAATGATAGCAGCTATTTCCTTGTCATAAATCAGATAATTTCTTTCTGCTGCATCAAAAGAATGAGAAATAAATGTGCAAGATCTCTAGAGACCATCTTTACAATGAACTGAGAGCACTGCTCCTGTGGCGATGTCTGAAGCATCAGTTTCTACCCTTAATTATTTTGCACTATTGGGGTATGTGAGTAGTGGTGC
This sequence comes from Spongispora temasekensis, assembly GCA_038094675.1. Lineage (NCBI taxonomy): Eukaryota > Fungi > Basidiomycota > Agaricomycetes > Boletales > Boletaceae > Spongispora > Spongispora temasekensis. The sequence continues at coordinate 12,664 of JBBPUL010000506.1, read as the reverse complement.
TTTTGTGAATTTTTCTTTTAGTAACAAATATGCATCTTCTTGTGCAGGCCCCCAGGACCATGGAACATCTTTCTTGGTTAACTCCATCAAGGGTTTTGCCATATAAGCAAAGTTTTCAATAAATTGGCGATAATAATTACAGAGTCCCAAAAACAATTGCACTTGTTTTATGGATTGTGGTTGGAGCCATTCCACAATTGCTTTTGTTTTGTTACTTTGCATATCTACCCCATCTTTAGATATGACCATACCCAGATAGTCAACTTTATCCTTAAAGAAGAAACATTTTGAAGGTTTACAATACAAGTCATTATCCCGCAGGACCTGTAAGACTTCGCGAACACATTGTGCATGCTCAGCATGGGAAAGGCCAGTTGTAAAGACAATAAGATCATCGATGTAGGTGCCAGTATCATTGTATCGATCATGGAATAGGTTATCCATCATCACCTGGAATGTGGCTGGCACATTCTTGTAACCAAAATATATAATCAACAGCTCAAAGAATCCGAAAGGGATGACAAATGCACCCTTCCATTCATCTCCTTCTTTCATATGCACATTGGTGTAACCTCATCACAGATCCAGCATGGTGAACATGTCGGCACCACGAAGCCAATCAACCAGTTGATCAATATGCAGTAATGGATACACGTTTGTGATCATCCCCTTATTAAGGTAGTGATAATCCATTACCAATCTCTTTTTTCCATCTTTTTTCAGTATAAAGAATACAGGCGCCATTTGAGGCGACTTTGACAGTCAAATATACCCTTTTTCCAATTCACCATCGAGGAATTTGTGAATCTCGGCCAGCTCTGTTTGTGACATTGGTATAATGCGACCCTTTTTGGGAATAAAATCAGGTTGCAAATCAATTGCATAATCCCATGTTTTTTGCAAGGGCATTCAAGTAGATTCTTGTTCAGAACATATATCTAAGAAGTCATGAAATTCCACAGAAACTTCCATTTTTATGGTTTTCTGCTCTTCCAAAGATATTTCTTTTTGAATATGCACAGCATTATAATAGTTAAAAGACATAGTATGATTCACCCAATCTATGGATGGATTATACTGCTTAAGAAACTCGTATCCTAAAAAGACCACATTTGTAGCTAGGTTTGATACATAAAGAGTCAGTGGAAACAAGTACACTATCTGGTTTCCATCCTTCATCTCCACATTAATTTGATATATGTGGGTAATTTTCCTTCTCACATTTGCAGATCCGTCAGCATTCCTGACTTCTATGGGCCTTACTAATTCTGTACATGCAATGGCATTGGCGGTCACGAACCCTTGGTTGATAAAACAATGAGTAGCACCACTATTGACTAAAGCGGACACCCAGATCGATGTTTGGTCATTCCTTTGTAGTTTAAGCTCCACTTCTAGAGTGTTTTCATGTAAATGCCATGTCTTATATGGCATCATTCGAATTTGCTGAGGGATTTCATAATTTACTTCATTTTTTTGTATTTGTGCAAAATTAAGCACCCAATGTTTTTTTTTCTGGGGCCGAGCTCAATTGAGACTTCACAGCAGAATATTCATCCAATGAGCTACCATATTGAGATGACAGTTCATGTGACAGGAATGAGACAGGCTCATAGTTTTTGTTCTGAGCCATTTTGGTGAGTTCTTGCATGTCAAACACTTCATTGAAGTGACCTAAATAGGACATGACTGTCGGCCTCTACTAACCACAAGAAAAGGGGAGACTAAGAATGGGGGACTGCAACTTAGGTCACAAAGACATAAGAGGTCGAAGCTGGGGCTCAGCTCGACTCTTGGCCTATCTTATATATGTCTACTACTATTAAATACATGAGGTGTTACTAAGCTACATGTGTCTAACATGAGGCGGTCTAGACTACTGAGTTTGAATAAGGTTACAACATTCATAATTAAAAGAGGATGATAAATTGACAGAATTAATTACAGGCTCCACTTTTTCCCATTTGAGTTTATCATAATACATATCAAAAAAATCAGAAACAGGTATATAGTCCATACACTATTTTTTGTATTTAACAAATTTTTATAAGTAGAAAAAGAAATATTGTCTGAGACCTCAGACACCCTCATATCTGAAGTCAGTGCTAAAAACCTGCCTTGGCACAGGCCTCTACTGTGAGTCGATCTCGCCAGTAGGCTTCTGCTTCTTCCATCATCCAAGCCTAATGGTAGGCTGTTGCTGCTGGTTGCGGCACTTGTGGGGGTGGGGGCAGAGTGGAGTAATGCTGCTGTTGGAGGTGCCAGGATGCAGTGGGGTACCCTGGGGCCTGCTGGGGGAGAGTGGGTTGTTTGGGCACATTGCCCAGATGTGTCCCTTCTTTTGACAACCAAAACAGGTTTGATTGTCCAGGGTCTGTGGGGTTCAGGGGACTTGGCAGTCTATCTCCATTGGAGCACCTTTACCAGGTTGAATACTGGTTGAAGTAAACCTTTGTCCTGAGATGAGGGGGTAAGGAAGTGGTCGAGTGCCAAATAATCTGGCGCTGGGGAGATGAGGTGCTGCCGAGCCGATGTTAGGCCTAGCCAGGGTGATTCTATTGAACTTTTGGTTGATGGCAGTGTATGCCTCAACCAATCCATTGAAATCGTCGTCATTGAGTGCCTTTCCGTGCAACTTATGTTCGATGTGAATCTTATATTGCACCGCGCATTTAAGCAGGTGCACTGCCTCTTCCTTGCTACATTTGGCATCAGTGAACAATGCCAAAAAGTCCTGCATAAATATTGTAAAGTTGCCACTTTGTTTTAGGTTAAGTAAATTTTTGTAGGCTTCATGGTGAAGAGTGCCTATTACAAAGTATGATGTAATTAATGTCTCTATGTCTGAGATGGAGGGCCAATTGTCGACATCCTCTTCTCTGTACTTTTCAAGCATGGTGATGGTGAAGGGAGCAGCATCTCCCACAACAATCGTGTATATTTCTTCGTACTTGTCATGCTTCTTTACTTTGAGATATAATTTGATTTTGGCCCACCACAGCTGAAATATGCTCTTGTTCCTATCCTATAGGCCAGGATCACTGATTGTGTGCTTGGACTTAGTTGTCATGTCTAACTATAGGCTCGACAGCTGGTTGGCCAAATTGTCTATTTTCTGGTTCAGGCCAGACATTTTCTTTTATGATAAAGGTGGCGGTGGCGGCATAAGGATTGGAAAAAGGTGGAGTAGCATGACAAGCATCAAAGAACAGTTGGAGGAGGTGTGGTGGGACATTTGCTGCTTCTAACTGAAAACTTGTATTTCCAGTCCAGTCCCACTCAGGTTTCAGGGCTACTTTTCATACAGCAATGTATTTGTAGCCAATTGTACACATATGCTTTAAAAAAGAAAACTCACTTGCCACTACCATGAAGAGGGCTCCACAAGGGTTTTGTCTCATGAGGATGAGTCTTGTATGCCAGCTCAGGACCGGAGAGTCGAGGGGGGAGAAACTGGGTAACTGCCTGGCTACAGCTAATGTTTTAGTATGCCAAGACTGCAGATCTTTCAGAAGAGACTGTGATTCCGCTACTTTGCACAGGTAGTACCACTGCGCTGACTCACTTTATTTGTTGGCGAACAAGCATGTCTCCTTGAATGGAGTCTTAGCCTCTTCAAAGTGAACCAACTATTGCATCAGACGAACACAGCTTAAACAGTTTGATTTTGAAGTTGTTGTCTCCAAGCTATCACGGGGCAATCATGTTCCTAATAGAATGATAGATCACTTTATGCCTATGGATCAGCTTTGACCTAATAAAGTGACCTAAGGATAGGACATGACCGTCAGCCTCTACTAACCACAAAGAAGGAAGAACTTAGGAATAGGGGACTGCAACTTAGGTCAAAGACACAAGAGGTCGAAGCTGGGGCTCAGCTCAACTCTTGGCTGCTTTATATATGTCTACTACTATTAAATACATGAGGCGTTACTAAGCTACATGTGTCTAACATAAGGTGGTCTAGACTAATGATGTCATAGATAAGAGATAAGGAGGTCCAGACTCCTGACATCATTGATGATGTCATGTCACGTGATCGGTCTAGACTAGTGACATCATATAATGTGGTGTGCCACACTATTCTGATCGCAAAAAGAAGATGAGTTTGAATAAAGTTGCAATAGTGAATGCTGTTTTTGTGATAGGGTGATAAGAGGGAGGTGTGAAACATGGGGTGGATCTTTCAGGTTGCCAGAAGTCAGAGCTTGTATGTCAAGGGGGATAGGATATCTGTGATAATGAAAATGAATGATCCTTCCCTTTTTGGTGCAAATTTGGGGTTTGCAATGTGGTGATTGAATTTCTTTGCCTCTAACCACACCTTGTCTCCCTTGGTGAAAGGGGGTGAATGAGTGGCAATTCTGGGATGTCATTACTTGGTGTGTGAGTTCGTGGATGGTGAGTGCCTCGTCCCTGGCTGTGGATAAGGCCATGAAGTGTTCTTCCAGGGCTGGAAGCAGTGTTTCTGCAAGGACCATGGGGAGGGCACGAGGTTTGAAGCCATACATGAGGTAAAACAGAGATTTTCCAGTAACAGAGTGAGGGCAGTGGTTGTGTGTGAATTCTGTGTGGGTAATGTGATCGGCCCATGTGGTCGGGTTGTTTCCACAGAAGATTCGGAGATAGGTTTCAACCTCCTGGTTAACATGTTTGGTTTTGCTGTCAGACTGGGGATGGTACACTGTGGACAGGGAAAGGTTGTACTTCAGGAGTTTGCCAAGTTCTTGAGTGAAGGTAGATGTGAATTGTGGGCCATGGTCGGAGATGATTTTGTTGTAGAGGCCCCAATGATGGTAGACTTTGTGAAAAAAGAGGGTTGCTACACCTTCAGTGGTGATGTGTTTCTTTGTGGGACAGAGAATTACCCCCTTAGTAAGCCCATGGTTGACCATAACCAACAGGCTATCAAAACCATTAGATATAGGGAGATTGGTGATAAGGTCGCAAAAGACTTGCTGGAATGGGCAAGAGGTGAGGGATTTAATTAGGGAGAGCAGGGGAACAGTGGGGTGAGTGTTAGCCTTGTTCTGCTGGCAGATAGCATAACCCTCGACATAGCAGCGGACCTGAGTGGTGAGACCAGGCCACCAGAAATCATGTGGGCAATCAGTTGGCATGTTTTGAGGTAACCGGGGTGACCAGCAGTGGGATGGTCATGTGCCTACTTAATGATATCAAGGCGTTTGAGCTCCAGGACATAGACATGGCCATTATAGCAGAGAAGGTTGTTTCAGAATTGCCAGGTGGAGAGGCAGTTATAGAGGTTTAGGGCGGTGATGGGTCCTTTGAGGTTGCTGTGAAGGCAGGTGACAAGTTCATCATCAGCAAAGTTTTTCTGGATGGTGATGGTCAGGATGGTGTCAAGCATGTGGACAAAGAGGGTTTCCGGAAGAAGAGTAATGGCTTGGTTATCCGACTTGGAAGAGAGTCGGTCAGAGTGGTAGGAGAGGGCATCGGGTCTAGAGAGCAAGGAGCCAGGGACATGGGTCATCTTGAGATCGAAGTCTGCAAGATCAAGGAGCCAATGTGCTTATCAGTGGTTGAGATTCTGAGGCTAATGGAAATATGTCAGATTTTTGTGATCAGTAAAGACCTGTACAGGAAACTGAGAGCCACGAAGATAGTGGCACCAAGACTTGAGGATGCAGATGATAGCTAGGAGTTCTCAATTGAAGATATCATAATTTCATTCTGTTGGGGAGAACGATTGTAAGAGGTAGGAATAGGGGTGCCAATCCCCATTCAAGTCTGTCTGTAGAAGGATAGCACCAGTGGCATTGCGTGATGCGTCAGTAACTACTGTGAAGGGTCTAGAGAGGTCTGGAAGGCGGAGGATGGGTTGTGAGAGAAAGAGCTTCTTGAGCTCATTGAAGGAATGTTGACACTGGGGGGTCCAGAGCCAGGCTGTGGTTTTCTTTGTGAGGTCAATGAGTGGGCGAGCAACATCCGAGTAAGAGGGAATGAAATGCCAGTAAAAGTTTGTGAATCTTAGGAAGGAATGCACTTCCTTGACTTTCTTTGGGACTGGCCATGAGGTGATCCCATCGAGCTTGACAGAGTCCATGGCAAGTTCATCTGGTTTGATGATCATGCTGAGGTATTCGACTTCCGGGGTGGCAAACTTGCATTTGCTAAGACATAGGTGAAGGTCTAGCTCCATCATTCATTGAAGGATGTGGCAGGTTCATTTTGTATGGGACTCATTGTGTGGGGAGAAGATGAGCAGGTCATCCATATAGATGACAAGCCATCCTTCAGCGATCATGTCTCTGAATGAGTCATTCATAAAATACTGGAAGGTCGAAGGGGAGTTGTTTATGCCAAAGAACATGACCATGGGTTTAAATAGGCCTTTATGGGTGATAAAAGCCCTTTCCATTGATGACCGTCCTTGATGCATATATTATTGTACCTCCAGCGAACATCAAATTTGGTGAAGACATTAGTCTCCTTGAGCTTGTCGACGAGGTCAGAGACGAGGGGTAGGAGATAGGTGTCACAAATGGTGTGTTCATTTAAGTACCAGTAGTCCTGGCATGGATGGAGCTTGCCGTCTTTCTTTTTGATGAAGAAGAAAGAGGAGGCCTGTGGAGACTTGAAGGGACAAATCTTTCCAGAGCAAAGGTTCTTGTCTAGGAAGGCTTCAGTGGCCTTTTGTTCTTCAGGAGATAGAGGATAAATCTTTCTGATCTTTGGGACAAAGGAATCATTAAGATTGATCTCATGATCATAGGGCCGAGACGGAAGAAGAGACTCACAGTCTTTTTCTTCAAAGACCTTGGCAAAGTCTGAGTATTCTGGAGGCAGGGCGATGTCTTGGGTCTGGGTTCCTGCTTTCTCTGCGAGCTTAGTGGCTTCAGAGTAGCAGGTGATGGTGGCAGAGGGTAGGATGTATGGTCCTTCTCGAGTGACACAGTTAATAGAATAGTGGCTGAGGGTCTGGTGTTGCCACTGCTTTTCCGACTAGATGCCCAGGTACACATGCAAGTATTTGTGAGTTTGGGGTGTAGTGTTTACACACTAAATCAAAGTTTTTCCGAAGCTTTAAAGTGGAGGGGCTTGGTAGTGGGAGTCATGTCACTTTTGATCAGTGACATAGGCATGGTACAGGTCTGCAGATTAATCTAGAACCTTGGGGATGGAGATGGTTTGCTTTTCCTATGGGGTTAGCAAGGTGAAGCCAAGGGATGCCAAGGATAATATTTTCCTTGCCACAATTTATAAGGTAGAAGAGGACCTTTCAGATAACCCCTTCTCTGACAGAGATATAGAGTTCAGTGAAAAACAAGATGTCTTCATTCGAGTTCACTGATTGATTCACATTGTGAACACGGATTGGTTGTTCAAGGCGGATGGAAGAGAGTCAGTGTTTTCAGGCAAAAGCCCAGTCAAGGCAGGAGATTTCTGCTCTAGAGTCAATGAGAGCAGGGGAGTCGATGACTTTTATGGTGTGCAAAGGTACCACAAGCTGAATGGGGATACCCATGGCTCTATTTGATGTGGATACTAGTATAGGCACACAAGAGACGAAATGTTGGGGAGGTACTTGTGTCGAAGAAGTTCTCCCTTTCAAAAATCCTTAACTCCTACTGCCTCCACATGGATTTCTTCATCGTCATCCTCATCCATGAGACTGGATATTTCTTCTTCTGCTTTGGTGACTTTTTGGTCAGTTTTGGGGTATGGGGGAAGGTCTTTGAAGATGGGGCACTTATTGGAAAAGTGGCTCAATTTTCTGCAGTGAAGGCAGAGTCCTTGTTTGAAGCAGCATTCATGCTCTTTAGGGGTGGGTTTTAGAATGTGGATGGCATCCACATGCATGGCATTGGGGTCTTTGTCACAAGGGGTCTAAGTAGAGTGAGGAATAAAGATGAGGGTCGAGGAGTGCTTATGCTGATCATCGAGATGAGAGGCATTCTGGATCCAATCATTGATGGTAGTGGAGATGGTGTCCATTAGATACACCTTCTCAGAGAGTGAAGGGGGGATGCCCGTTGAAAAGTAATGGCAGATGGTGGCTGCCTCATTGAGCCCTGCCAGACTGACCGTTGGAAGGTTCCATCATGTCATTCATTGGTGGCAGTGTTGGGGCTCTCGAAGTGAGCTTTAAACTTCTTGATAAACTCGTTCCAAGACTCTAGGGTCATGTTTGTTCCTCGCATGCTTTCCTCTGTGAAGGTATCTACCTAGATGAGGGCACTTCCATTGTTCATAAACAACAGGACAAATCCTATCTTCTTTTTGTCTGTTGAGTAGACATCAATGTTTATGGTGAGATACTATTGTACAGAGTGAAGCCAGAGCATGGCATTGTGTTGTTTGCCTGAGAAGGCCTTGGGTTGAGCGAGGCGGAGTTCGGTGGGTTTCAAAGACATCAGGGGTGCAGGGTTTGGGCTAGGTGGCGAAGGGAGCATGGTGGTTCTGGAGCTGGGGCTAGGGAGCATAGTAGACCTCCAAGAGGAAGAGGTTGCAATGGGTGGTGGTGGTGGCTGGAGGTGCCGCTTCAGAGGTGATGGAGGGGCCAAAATGGCTGTGAGCTACAGCAAGGTTAGTCACATTTTGAAGAGCTTGAGCCCTTTGTTATGACAGGCATGGGTAGCATCGGCCGTAGACTCGATGCACAACCTAAAGCTATGAGGTGAAGATGAGAGGCATAGGTCCTGAGCACAATGCACAGAGACTAGTCACTACTCCGCCTTGGTGAGTATGTAGCAATGTTGAAGACAAAGGTAGAGTATCCTCGAGCAAAGACACTGCGAGGCCAAGTGGTTCAAAGGGAGAGCAGAGGGGAGCGAGAGGGTCAAAGATGCAATAGATTACTATCTCGAGTAGACTCAAGCTAAGGATACACTGCTTGTGCTACTCCCTATTTATAGGTAAAAGTCCTGTGCACAGACCAAGCAGTGCTACAGCTCAATAAGAGAGGGATCCGAAAGGAGTTACTAGAGATAAGAGAAAATGAGTCATGCACAGCATGAAATGAGTCAGAAGGCTGTGTGTGATAGAACTACATAGAGCGTTATGGAACATGCATGTGGGTCACAGATAAGAGATAAGGGAACCACATAGCCATGATGCTGACTGATGGAAGGGCTATGCGCATTTAAGTAATACAAGGTAGAAAGAAACAAGAGTGAAGAAAGAGAAAAAGAGGCCAATCATAACACATAGCACAAGTCATGTATCTCTAGCTTGAGCCTACTCAAGATAGCAATCTATTGCATCTTTGACCCTCTCACTCCTCTTTGCTCTTCCTAAGAATTCCTTGGCCTCATAGCATCTTCGCTCGAGGATACTCAGCTCTCATCTTTGACGTCACTACATACTCACCTAGGTAGAGTAGTGACCAGTTACCTTGCATTGTGCACTTGGAACCTATGCCCTCATCTTCGCCTAGCAGCTTTAGGTTGCATATCAAGTCTATGGCTGATGCTATCTATGCCTGTCATAACAGAGAGTGAGATAGAATTAAAGTTGTGGTGTTTCAAATTTGTTTGTGTATTATATGCTCTCAGATCCTGCCCTCTTTCTCTCTAGAGTAATGGAAAGCACATGATCTAGCAACAGATTTCAATCACTACAACTTTAATATCCAGTCTTTGCCAATGTCTCTAGGTTCTGTCTTTATATTTCTGCTTCTCTGTTATGAACCTCTGGCTCTATTATTACTGATTAAATACTTCTACCTAAAACTAGCTTCAGGCCTTATCAGTAAATTCATAACTTGCTTTTTTTTTTTTAGCTTTTCATGCTTTTCTAGAGTCTAAAAAGCAAAAATACACATAATTACCAAAAGAAAACATACAAAAGCATGTATGAGTCAAAAATGTCACTTATACAAGCTAACCTGAAGTAATCTAACTAACTACTCAAGTAAGGAGAAGACCACATAAGTAGTTAAATGGAAATAAAGAAGAAGAGTATCAGTAGTGATGAGGGATTCTAGCTGATGATAGAGATATTCCTTGCACTCAGAGGTTACTAATTGGTGTCAGCAATCTATATAAGTATGTCAATGAAGATATAGAGAAAGAGAAGTTAACTTCTAGAACTCATAAGCACTCATGTATAATAGAACTGGGGAGCAACTACTACAAGTATACTATCTTATATACTACTGACTATTATGCATGTTATGATTGATCCCTTTTCCTTTTGCTTTATCATCTCCACTGACTATACATTGTATTACTAAGATGGCTATGTCATATCTCCTATCTTGCATTTCATATATTCTTAGATCCACTGCCTTTCTGGCTCATTTTATGGCAGTACTTCACTTCTTCCTTATCTCCTATTTCTAGTTAAGCTATATATATAGCCTTGGTTTATGTGCAAGGACTTCTACATATAAATAGTGCATAGGTACCTCCTTGTATGGTATCTTGAGCCTACTCAGAATTGCAATCTACATATTTCATCTTTGATCCTCTTGCTCCTTTCTACTACTCTCCCATAAACTACTTAGCCTTGTAGCATCTTCACTTAAGGACACTCAGTCTTTGCTTCTCATCATCACCACATACTTGCCTAGGTGGAGTAGTGATAGGTCACTGTGCATCACACTCAAGACTCATATCCTCACCTTTTAACCTCACCCTGCAGCTTTAGATTGCTCATTGAGTCTACAGCCAATGCTATCCATGCCTGTCATAAAAAAAGGCTTAAGCTCTATGAAGTGGTTACCATTATTATAATCTGCCACCATTTCCACTCTGTACTACATCCCCTCTAGGCTTAAGCACCAGACCCCCACTCTATCCCCTTTGAATCCTCTACTGGTATCTTCATCTCTACAACTACCAGCCTCCAAGCCTGCTTATGACTCCCCCACCCCCTTATCTCCATTCTCATCCTCTACTGACCTTGATATCCCTGATGCTTTTGAAGCTGAAGTGCTAGAGACACTTGCTCATTTGCTATTGCCCTAACTCGACTCTTCCCTAGTCCTTAGAGAACCACTGTTACCTTCACTCATGCCCATTGTTATTGTCCATCCACTTATCCTTCTCTCTCTAAACCCTTATTTTCAATCATCACACACCCTCAAACCACCTGCCATATCCTCTTCTTCAAAACCCACTAAGCTTTATCTTAACCAGCCTAAGGTTTACTCAGAGAAACAAACCAAAGCCAACTCATGGCTCAACTCAGTACATAAATATCTTACCATTAACAAGGATATTACAAAGATGATGACAAATAGATCAGCTTCATCCTCTTCTTTATAACTGAAGAAACTGCCCAATCTTGGGCTGACATATTCACCACCACTGCATTTGATAAATATAATACATCCTTTGCATGGAGTTCAAGAAGAACTTCATAAGTTCTAATGTTGCTGCTAATGCCTTCATCTGGTTGGCAACCTACCAAGTCAATGAATAACAAGATAGATTGTTCCAATCCTTTCTCACTGCATGTTGCCCTCACTGGTTTAAAAGAAAAATTAACACTCTGCCAGTATCTCTCCACTAGAATTTCTCCATCTGCCAAGGTATACCTAATAGATAAGGTATCTTCTACCATTGATGAATGGTATACTAATACCACCAGGTTTAATGATCAGTGCAAGCATGCTGACCTCATCACCAAATAATACTGGGAAAGAGCCCCCACCTACCATTATGCCCCTCAGACTCACTCAGTCTCCATCAGAGACCCAAATACCATGGATATTGATGCCATTCACATTTCTAAACTCACTAATGATGAACAACAATATTGCCTCAAACTAAACCTCTTCCTCTACTGTCACAAATCTGGGACAACTGCCCCACCTTCAAAGACCTTCCTTGCACTCACCTTGAATAATCTATCTATATTTGGAACATTGACCAATATGCCAACTCAAATGATAATATCTTGTTTTCCACAGAACTCTTCATCTCTGTAGAAGAAGAAGAGACCTATAAAGTCCTCTTTTACCTAATGAACTGCAGAAAAGACAACATCATTCTTGGTCTTTCTTGGCTGGCTTCACCTTGCTAATCCCACCATCAACTAGGAAAAACAAATCCACTCTATCTCTGAAAGCCTAGACCATTCTGCTGACCTCCAATAACATGATTTTCACTTTAGAAACCCCCCCATGATGTGGTATAATAAAAAGGCAGTCTGCCACATTAATACTACCCCAGAAAATGACTGCTACCTCCACTCATACCTCAGTATCCAGTCAGAAAAAGAATGACACCATCAAACCCTTAGCTATTACTCAATTAACTATATCATCCAAGAAGGACCCTACATCCTACTCTCTGCCAATATTGCCTGCTAATTGAAAGCTACTAAACCAGCTGAGAAAGTGGCAAACCCAAGATTTGCATTGTACTCTCTCCTAAGTACTCAGACTTTATGAAAATCTTTGAAGAAATGAAATGCAAATCCCTTCCCCTATTTATGCCTTATGATCATGAGATTAAACTAGATGCCTTCTTTGTTTCCAAAATTAGAAAGGTCTATCTCTTGTCTTCTGAAGAACAAAAAGCTACAGAGGCTTTTCTCAAGGAGAACCTCTGATCTAGTAAAATCCACTCATTCAAGTCCTCCTAAGCATCTCTCTTCTTTTTTGTTAAGAAAAAGGATGAAAGCTATGACCCTGCCAGGACTATTTCTATGTACCTCAATGAACATACCATTCATAATGCTTACCTTCTCC